>JAQFZM010001019.1:0-21987 GCA_034695785.1 Galumna obvia | reverse complement strand
CCCAATTTTAATCAAAAATTTTATTATTTTTCAATAAGCTTATGATACAAATTATACAGATATTAAATTTATATAAAAAATTTATTTTAAATATGTCAAATTATTATTAGAAATAAAACAAAAATTATTAAAAGGGGAAAAGATATATAATATATTTATAATGAAAATTAAAGAAATATTTTATTCTTGATTGATAATATATTCACTTTTTGTTTAAGAAAACTATAAAATAGTCTAGTAATTAAGTTTAAATTGTTAAAATACAAGATGAAATTATTAATAAAATCATCTACTGAAACACTAAATTAACAAAATCCTCTAAATTATGCTTAACATAACCATAAGGCAAAGTCCCATTTCCTTCAACGCGTCTTTTTTCAGACATAACTCTAAATAATTTGTCAAAATATTTAGTTTCGACATTTTTTAACAAATTTGCTTTGATTTGCATTTGAGGAACTAATATATTTTCACTAGTTAGCCCCTTATTTTTAATATAAACGTTGGCTAAATTTAACATTGATTGAAAATTAATTATATCAAGTGTTTTCTCTGTTAGAGTTATGCCTTTAACCTTAACGATAACCGTTGGGCTTTCACAATTTTCCGGCCATATTTCCAATGAATATACTTTTGGACCTAGAGAAACAAACTTCGTGCAAACAGCATTTTCTCCAAAGTCTTTAGATATTTCATCGGTTAAGTCTCCCAAATAATCGCCGGTTCTTGGCAATGGGTCCCCTTCTCGGTATTCAAAAATACTTGAATCTGTGTCGACATATAGAAGTCTCCCTGGTATTAATTCAATTTCTTCCATCAAATTATAAAGCATATTTCTTGCATGAGAAGTAGTAAAAATAGCGCTTATATAACTTGTATTTGCACTTTCGTGGATTTCATCTTCACTATATTCCCAATTAATTAAAAGACAATCATCGTTTATCATTTTTTCACCTTTAATTACTTTGCGCTTATCTGTTGCAATTTCAATATATTCAAAGTATTCGTTACACAGTTTTGTTTGAACTAAGTTTGACCTTTGGCCTAATTTACCCCACAATGAGTTTAAAAATAACTTTTCAATAAACCTTAATGCAGAATTTTTCTCGATTTCATTTTTATCAAGTTTAATCCCAACGTTTTCAAAATAATTATCAATATATTTTTCTTTATCACTTTCAGTTTTAACCCAAGAAGGCCAACCGTCAGCTTGTTGTTTAAGCTTTAACCACATATCAATATATTCCGAGAACAAACCTTTTGCTTTGTTTTCATAATTATAGACTTCTATAATTTGATGAATTTTATAACCAATTTTAAGGGCTTTTGTTAATTCAATTGTTGTCCATGTCGAAATTAGAATTCGTTCTTCATCTGTGTGAGTACAGTCATTTATATTCTTTTCATTTGCACATTTTGAACACAAAGGAAAAATTAGCTTTTTATCGATTGATTTAAAAGGTAAATTTGGAAGATATAAATTCTTAGGTGGTAAAATCGCACATTTGACTAAGCCAAAATATTCATCGATATTCTTAAAATCCTCAGTGATTACTTTCGGATGGCCAATTGGAAAATCACAATATTTAAGCACTGTAGGATATAAGGAACAAAAGTCTAAATATTTGATACTTTTTGTAGGATCATAAGTCACATCACTTGTAAACTTGAAGTTATTTGTGCGTCCTCCACACATTGCTTCGTTAATGTTAACTCCTCCAAATTTTTCTCTTAGTTTGTATTGTCTCACTCTCTTATTTATATAAATATTTATATCTTTATTAAATTTTCTTTTCTTGTTAAAGTCGCACTCCCACTCTTCAATAAATTTGAACCCCCTTTTTCTAAAATAATTGGCCTTTTCAACAGTTTTGTTAAAAATTTCATTAGGTGATAAATCTGAGCCATCTTTTCTTTTAATTTTATCATCACGATTATCCTTAAAAACACATTGATGACCATGATAATAACACCCTTGGAATTGAAACACGATTTTGTTTTGTGAATCATAGGCATCAACTACTTGGTTACCTATATTTACTTCTCTTTCCAAGCGACAGTTCATTTCTTTTTGAATATAATCTAACCAACAATTTCCAATTCTTGAAAATGACCCCGTGCAACTATATCCTTTCGCTGGAGTGACCCCAATTGTATTAGGGTTTAGGATTTTTGCTTGAAATATCTCTAGACCCATGGAAGCCAAAGTGAAACATCTTGTTATAGGGTCAATTGAAGTTACTTTTTTGTATATTTTCCTGAATACCTGAATACAATATAATAAGATTAAGACATCATTTACACAGTATTTTATCAGTTCTTCGTTTAAATTATAAAGTTTATTTTCTTTAAATAAACGTTTATTTTCTTCTGAATGCCATTTAAGTAAATCAATTTTTTGTTTTGGTTTCAGGTAATCTAAACCAAAATAAGATGGCTCAGGCAATGTCCCAATATAGTTCACATTTTCTTCTGTATGGAAGTTGTGTGGAAAATGACCTTTTGTAACAATATTTTCAAATCCAAAAGCTTTTGGGAGCGATGCCAAATTTTGTTGAAATATTAGTAATGAATCTAAAAAATTAATATTTCCAACCGAAATTTTCATTATTTTAGTTCCATTCATTATTATGTCAACTCCTTCAAACTTTCTTTGCAACAAATCATTTAGAATAAAATGTCCGTCATACCCTTTTGCGTTGTGAGCAAATAAGTATATCTTTGCTCCCCTTTCCGCAGCTTTTTTAGCTAAGTGATAATAAATGAAAGACCCAAATTCTTTAATACAGTCAATCCCGGTAAACCGTATCATATTAGGGCCACAAAATTCACAATTTTCTTTACGACCGATCGGCTCATCAATCCAGCAATAGCTGCAGGTTGCCATAAAAATTAATAAATCAGGGATGTGATGAAATGAATTATCTTTATGCACTTTTTGCATACTTTCAATATCATATGCACAAATAATATTTTCACTTTGATCTTGTTCTCTCAATTTTTTAATATCTTTACATTTTAAATAACAGTAATGTTTCTCCAATTTATAACTTTGATGACATTTTTTACATATTTTTTTATCGCATTCGTGTTTTTTCTTGTTATAAATTTGTAAACAAATCTTGCATAGTTTAACATTTTCACAAACATTGTTATTTCCATCCAAATGATTTTGAAAACATTTTTGTCCCAAAAATTCACGATTGCAATTATCGCACATAACTAAATCACTATCTGCATTGCATTTTGGGTGTGTTTTACAAAATTCGCAAATGAAGTTACAAATATGATTGTATTTTAAATGATATGAGACATGACAATGTTCACAATAATAATGATTCCCATTCATAAAGCCTTTTATATTTATAATAGAATCATAATGATACTTATTATTCACTTCTTCATTATGTAAAATATATATCTTTTTCTGATTTGATTCCCCGACAAAAAGTCTATTTTTTTTGTTTTTCCCGTCTATGACTATTAATTGATAAGATATTTGAGTTTGAATGATTCCAAAATCACAAACATTTATTGGAGTATTTAAAGTATATCCACATTTTTCTGCCAACTCTTTTGCCCTTTTGGTACGCAGATTATTTGAATTATTAGTCAATTGCTTCCAAACTTTATTATTTTCTTCAATTTTCCCGATAGACACAACTATTGCGTGAAAGGCACATGCCTTATCTAAATTATATATTCTAACTACAGAACGCTTTTTGTCACAAATATCACTAAAAGATTGAGGGGGTTTCACTTTTCCCACACCATTGATGATTTCAGTGACGTTAACTGTTAAATTCAATATACCGTTTAACAAAAATGAAGCATTACTTTGAGAAACTTCATATAAGGCATTAAAAAATGATTGCTTATTAAAATCATTTTTAAAAAACGGTGTAATAAATAAGCCTTTTCCATTAAGTTGATTGTGATCAATAGTGACACTAACTAAATGGTTGTTAGAGTAATTTTCTAATTGTTTCAGCATGAAACGTTCATACATCTCGTCGACATTGTTTTCGATGTCAAAGAAATTATTAAACGAGCCAAAATTGTGTTTAATTTCGAACTTTGCTTCAATTTCATATCTTTTGAATTTTTCCCAAAATTTCTTATTAGTTTCTTTATTGTTCATTTTTTGCAACTTCCACTCAAACACAACTTTTTTGATCTGAAGATCGTCGCCCGAGCCATATTGAATTCCACAAACTTTATTTAGCAAATTGTTCATCACACAATTAACACTTTCTTTTAAAGCAATTTTATTGCGCCACTCCATTTTAAATATTGTCGAATAGTCCAATAAAACAAAAATAACAATTTTAATAAAATACAAATCACTTATTCAATTAAAACACAAACAATTATTTTATAAATTGTTTTATTCAATCACAAAATATTTTAATTAATAAGAACACAACAACTATTTTATAAAATATTTTATTCATTCCCAAAAATATACACAAGGTTTAACAATCGTTTTTATCAACGATTAAATTATAATTTTCATGAAATTTTTGTTTAATATTACAAATATATTTTTCTAAATAATCAATATAAGACATTTGTTTCAAATTATTTAAATAAATTTCAATTTTAGAATTTATATCGTAAAATTTATTTGCCAAAGAACTAATTTCATAATAAGTCATTGGCATAAATCTTTGGTAATGCGTACCATGTTTTTGACGTACAACTAGTAATTTATTTTGAAAATTAATTTCCATACAACGCTTTTGATTACTTTTAAATCGTATAGATTTATCTTTTTTATAGCTTAGATAAGAATAAGCTAAAAAGCGAAATTCCTCTCTTGTTAAATAAACGTTATATTCATCTCTTTTTAATTGAAACATAATAAAATTTCGATTTAATTTGAGGCTCTTGATAAACACATGAGTTTTAAAAATATGAGCTTTACTAAAAATTATCCATGTGTTTGCCATGTTTTAATGATGTAAACACATCTTTTTAAAAAATCTTTATTGAAGCTTTATTTAGGGTTTAAAATAAACTTTTACATTTAATTCTAATTCTAAGTTTAATTCTTAAAATAATCTATTATTTTAATATTCAATTTCAATAAATTTAATTTTATAATTATCGGTAGTTTATGAAATACTTATGATAAAGAATCTTCAAGCTCATTTATCTCATCATACTCTTCATCATCGTCAATTGTTACCACTTCAACGGTAGGTGCCTCATTAATCCCAGTATTTTCTACAATTACACTTTGGTTTTGAATAATTGCTTCCACAATATTTTCCATTTGAGGATTATTTATACAAGTTTGCACTCCAGAAGGTCCAGCAAATGTAGATTCCACAACTGAATACATTTGAGCATCTGTATCGGATGTATTAATTAAATCCTTTTCCACCAAACTTTCAACGAAAACTTGACACCCATCAATTGCATCCTGAACTAAATTTGAGTTTGGATTCATTGAAGAACCTATTTCCAAAGCACTTTCAGGAGGTGTGGGTAGTGTAATGTCTCCAAAAGAATTAATCATTTTTTTATCCAAAAACTTATGAGCTGCAGCGCTAACAGACGCTAACATGTAATCATTATTAGCTCTGAAACGTTTTTGAGCAGGATTCTCAAGGGCTTTTTGTTTCGATTCAAACCCTAATTAATTAAAATAAATATAATCCAGAAAATTTTAGATTAATTACCTTTAAGTGCAAATTTTTCCAAAATTTCAACACGTCGTGAAATGCTTTCGGTTTTATCCTTAAGTGATGCTATACATCTAAGAGTTAAAGTATAACGGAGTTTAGTTCCCTTGAATTCTTCATTTTGGGCCTCAAGTTTATTCTGCAAGTAATCATTTATATAAATAATTTTAATATTATATAAAAATTTAACCTATAAGCTCTCAATTTGTGCTGAGAACCACTTTTCGCAAGTATGACTTAGCCTTTCATTTCAAATATCATAGCATTGCAAACACCACAAGGTCGAAGAGATTCAGTCTTAAAAATGCAACCATTTTCATGATGTTCTATGCAGCTATAACTGTAGGTTTCGTGACAACCATTCGTTTTATACTGACACCTAAACCTTAGAGTTTCAATGACATTATCAAAACTGGTGTCCTGTCTATGTGTTAAGCTTGCTTTCCTACAGAGAGGACAAGGGACAGGAGTTGGTCTGATATGTTCTTCTTCATCTTCGGAATCTTCGTCTTGGAACGATTTAAACACGGATTCCAAACAATCAAAACAAAATCTGTGTGTACATTTTGTCATCTATATTTTTAAAAAAAAAATTTTTTTTTAATTTTTTATTCAAATAGTATAATATTACAATTTCGCACTGCCATATCACTGATAAGCATATCGAGCAAACCAATTCGTCTATCCAAACCGGAGGATTAACTAAACGGTCTTTTCTTAGTTTCGAGGGAATACTTGAAGCCATTTCTTAAAATAACTATAATTTATTATTTTATATACAAATTCATTATAAAGATTTTGAATAAAATTTCCGCAATTTATAAATTAATAAGCCCGTCATTTGCAATTTATATATAATAATAATTTTTAAGAAGTAAAAAACAAAAAAAAGCAAAATAAATTCTAAAAATTAAATTTTCTATATAAAATAAATCTAGATCTATATTTTCAATATTGGTAAATCATTTATTTAAAGTTTGTGTTAAAAGTATTTAATTAATTTTATTTAATTTTATTATTTAATTAAACCCTAAAATCCTTAATCAAAAGTTAATTAAATACTAATAATAATTTTCTGCGGCATTTTTATGCAAAATATTTTATGGACATATATTACATTTTAAACTAAAAATTACTTATGGATAATTTTTAGAAATAAAATGCAAAAGGTTTGAAACGCATTAATTGATGCGCATCAAGAAACCAAATTTAAGGATTCAGTTTCAGGTTCAGGAGTTAGACTAACTTACTTTAACTCAACTGAAGAACTGATGATCGAAATGGAAAACTATAAACTTTATATACAAAAATTTTTATCGTTTTTCATCAGTAAATTTTATATACAAAATAAATTAAAATTGAACTTTAGCTCATTAAAGTTTATAATCTTCCATTTTCCTATTTAATTGTTATTTTAAACTAATTTATCTCTTCAAACAAAAGATTAATATTACACTTTCACCTTACAATCGAATATTAAACAAAATATATATTGACCTTTAACCCATTAAGATTTATAAACTGGCATTTTTCTAATTAATTGTTAGTTTAAGTAAATTTTATCTCTTAAAACATGGGAATAATATTGCACTTTAACCTTAAACTCGAATGTTAAACAAAATAATTATATACTTATCAAGTTTGCGCTTGTATAGGGAATCATATTTTTGTACTTTATAATATATCAATATTTTCTTAGTATAGACTATGTTTAGAAATATATATTTTTATATCTAATTATAAAATTTAATCAAAATTAAACAAATGATATTATATATAAAATTTTATATAAAAGACGTATATTTCTAACTTATTTCATTTGGGATTATGGACTTTAACGGTAAGCATTTTAAATTATATGTGATTTTACTTGAAATATATTTAAATTCACTTCTAGTTGAGTAAATTTATCATATAATTTGGCTTTGCATCGTAATATGTGAAGTTGTTCACTTCATTTAAAGTGAATCTCTTTTTCTTTGTAATTTAAATTTTTTATAGTTGAATAATTGTTTATTAATTTAGATTTTGAAGATTTGGATTTCAATCAAAATCTTGAAAGTTTAGTTTTCAAGCTTTATCATGTAGAATCTTTAGAGGATTTTACTTTATTTGAAGATATTTCTAATGGAGAAATATTAATTGAAAAATATATATATACTTCAGATGTTTCATTGAATGAAAATATTTTTGGAAAAAAAATCGAAGTTTCAAATTTTAGTCCCTCAAATGATGTTATCATTGAAAATCCTTTAAATGAAACAAATTTATATGAATTACCTAAATTACAATTAATAATATTTTCTGATTTAGAAAACATTTTTAACTTTTATGAATTATTTATCCCTTTAAATGAATTATTAAATGTGTATACTTTTAATAAAGCTTTTTAAATTAAATGAAATAAACAGTTAATTTTATCGAAAAGAAATTTTATTTGTTCATTCTTTTTACAGAATTATTTATTTTTATTCTATATTTTCAATTATAGTTTCATTGACAAATTTATTCTCTTTTATAAAATGTTTTAAATTGAACAAATTGAAATAATTTCTAAATAAAGATTTATTTTCAAATTAAATACAAAATCATTTTTTATTATGTATTTTCATCATATATTCTTTAATTTTCATTTCCTCAAGAATGTTCAATGATCTTTTAGGCTGATTTGCCTTCAGATTTTTAATCAGATCTTTAGTTCTGATTGCCTTTGCAGTTCGCTTTTCAGCAACCTTGTACCGTTTTGTCGATTCTTCACGTAGTTCTCTTTGAGCCAATTCTTGATAAATTAGACGTTGATCAGAAGAACGAAAATCCTTTTTCGAAATTCCGGCATTAACAAAAACCTTTGCCGCTTTACAAGCCAGTTTACAGCCTTCGGCAAACTCTTTTTTCGAATCCCTTTCGGCTTTCCTTGCTTTAGATTCCAGTCTTTTAATTAAATATATCGGGGGTGGACCTTCCGCTAGTGCTCTTTTGTCCTTTTGTTGGCGTCTTTGTTTTAGTCTTTGACGTTTAATTTGGGACGCAGTCAAAGGCTTAAAATAGATAAAATAATTAATATTAAAAATATATAAAAATTCACTCATTTTATTGAAATTTATATTTAAACATGCATAATTGCAGGTTTAAATTTTGTTTGATATGTTTTTAAAACAGATTTGATCTAGCTTGCTATTTTAAAATATTTAAAAATTATATATTCTATCGTAGTTAGAAATATGGCGTCATTTAAATCTCCATATTAATTGAATGGATCTATGGATATTAAACTGGTTTTCACTAAAATGATCTTGATTAATTATATATTATGAAAAAATAAAAATTAATTTTTTTTGCCAAATTAAAATGTATTTTATTCAAGTTAAATAAAAAACATATTTTAATGAATTACCAGACAAAATTTATTATAATCCAAAAATATTTTATATTTATCTAAAGGAATAAAAGATTTTGTTTTAAATGATACCAAGATTATAAAAATCGATTAAGAAATAAAATTTTTTTGTTTTAAAACAAATTTATTTTTTGAATCTGTTTTAGTTGAGAGTTATGAATAAATCA
Source organism: Galumna obvia (assembly GCA_034695785.1). Taxonomy (NCBI): domain Eukaryota; kingdom Metazoa; phylum Arthropoda; class Arachnida; order Sarcoptiformes; family Galumnidae; genus Galumna; species Galumna obvia. The sequence continues at coordinate 12,733 of JAQFZM010001019.1, read as the reverse complement.
TGATTTATTTGCTTGACCAAGTTCAAATCATTTTCAAAAATCAAATGATTTCAATTAAAATCATATATTGTATATATAAGTTATATAATATAACTAATGATTATTGGTAATAATATATTGTTTGTAATAATTTATTACTATTAATTTATGATAGAAATTATTAAAATTTGCGCTTTAAATATAAACTAGTAAAAATTTAAACCAAAAAATAGTCAGAACAAATAGAAGCTATTAAAATTGATTAATTTGTTTACACTTTTATAAAACAATATTGGTAGATATTGGTCAATAAGTTTTCCATATAGAGTTTGTACATGATAAATTTGATATTCAAATAATAATTAAACTTTAATTTAAAGCTTTAGTTTTCATTGAATTATAGATAATGTTATTTAAGAATAGGAAAAAAAGGTTCCTAAAAAAAAGTTCATTTGTTTTGTTTGGAATAATTTAATAGAAATTCTCTTTTATTAAACACTATTTTAGAAATATAAACAGAAATTTATTAATTTCATCAGATCTTTCAATCATTTTATAAAAATATAAAGAAATTTGAAAATTTATTAAATAATTAATTTGATTAAAATTTTAAATCACTTTAATTGCAACAATTTATAACTTAACTTAAATTAAACTTTTAAATTGTTTATTGTTACAGATGATCCATTTAATTTTGTAATGGATGAGTAAAAATAAATCTATAAACTTGGTCAGTTAATTAGTTCGATTATTATTTTGCATTCTTTATTATAGTATTGGTTTTTAGATTTAATTAATAAGAAAGGTCACAAATAAGATAGGTACTTAATTTGATCGATCATTCACTGTATTTTCTAAAATCAAATAAATTCAAATGTTTTGCTTTTAAAATATACCCTTTTCAGTATTCATCAAAATTCATCAAGGTGTAAAGTTTTAATATTTAGGTTTTGTCAATCTTAATGTTATTATTTATTTCAAAAATATGCACTTGCAAAAGTTACATGATAAAAAAAGTAATTAATATTATCTTCAATAAAAAAATATTAAAAATCAAATTATAATTTGAATTTTTATTAGTTTTAAAGTAAAGCTTTGAAATTAGGAAACGACCCCTCATTTAAAGAGCATTAAAACGTGTTTTTGTTTATATATTTATAAAAAGTGTTTTAATTAAATGAGAAAAAATGGTTAAATTAGACGTTAGTTTAATTCGTTACATGACTTCAGATGAAATCCGAGTATTGACTTCAGTGGAGATGGGAATGAAAAATCATGAATTGGTTCCAAAATCACTGATTAATTCGATTTGTGGTCTAAGAAATGGAGGAATTTCTAAATTGTTGTTAAAATTAACTCAAAATAAGTTATTGTCGTACGAAAGCGGAAAACGTTTTGATGGCTATCGACTCACTTATAAAGGATATGATTTTCTGGCTCTCAATGTCTTATCTAATCGTAATGTAATAACTGGTGTCGGGAATCAAATCGGTGTCGGAAAGGAAAGCGATGTTTATATCGGAAGTGATTCCGAAGGAAAAACATTAGCCCTAAAATTGCATCGATTGGGACGAACCTGTTTTAGGACTGTCTCTACTAAAAGAGATTATCAAAAGAGCGGACATAAAACAAATTGGATTTATTTGTCGCGTTTGGCCGCAAAAAGAGAATTGGCTTTTATGACACTTTTATATGACAAACAAATATCTGTCCCAAAACCAATTGACTGCAATCGTCACTGTCTTGTCATGGAATTAATTGATGGAACTCTTTTGAATCATTTGGCTAAAGATGACATTCAACTAAAAGAAGACATCGAAACGCTTTACGAAAAGCTAATGAATCTAATAATAAGTTTAGCGAATAGTTTTGGTTTAATTCACGGAGACTTCAATGAATTCAATATTTTAATTAAATCTAATACTTTAGATCCGGTTTTAATAGATTTCCCTCAAATGATATCTATATCACATTCTTCAGCGCAAACCTATTTTGATCGCGACGTCAAATGTATTGTTGAGTTCTTCGCCAAAAGATTTGGTTTTGAATCCGATTTTATTCCGTGTTTTGAAATAATTGAAGAAAATACTGAAAGAATTGATTTGGAAAAAGTAGAAAATGATTCAGATGATTATTCCTCGGATTTATTTCTAGATTCTTCTGATGAAATAAATGAAATACAAAATAAATCATTAAAAGAAACCAATCAATTGGATAAGACTTTTGTCACTGAAATAAATGAAAAGCCTTTAATTGAAACAATCAATAGATTAGAAATTAAAGATATTATTAGCGATGATAATTCAGATGACAATTCAGATGACAATTCAGAAACGGGTAGTTTCAGAGCGGTTTCATCGGTTGCCTCAACTTTTACTTCTCAACAAATTAAAGATAAACTTCAAAGAGAACGTAAAAGATATGAATTTAAATCAAAAGTTAAATCTTCGAAGAAAAATATAAAAGGAGATAACAGTGCTTTTGCCAGAAGACGTAAAGACGATTTGGCGACTCTTCGCGAAGATATTAAGACATACGTCGCCGAAAAACAAATGAATTAATTATATATTTATTAAAATTTGGTTTTAATCTAAATATTAAAAATTTAAATTAGTTTTCTATTTCTCTCGTAATTCATCAAAAAGTGATCAAAATTCCGTTTTTTCACTCATTTTTGTTATATTTTCTTTAAACACATTTGAAGGCTGTCCTCCTAATCCTTTATATGTAAGAAGAGCTACATTTTGACCGCCGATTAGACTCATTTCTATAGCACTGGCGGCCCATTCGATGGCATTCAAATGATATAAACCCGGATGTAATATGAAAGAGGGAAGAGGTATGGAAAGACTGTCGTATTCGGGATACGCCAACCAATCGTTAATTTTAATGACTTTTGTCTCTTCAAAAATATCATTCATTTGTTCGGTTGTGAGTGGAGTCGAACTGAAAACTTTATAGACTTCTGGTATGTTCTGATCAGACGAGTCATCGACCGGATATACTCTTGAGAGTGAAGTAAAGAAATTACTTTTATTTATATTGAGAACATCTTTTCCTCTAAATTTTTTATTGAGACGACCCGACACTAAAGTGGAAACAGTTCTGTGGTATTTCCTTTTCGGTAAATTAATAGGAAAATTGAAAAATTCAATTTGATTTTCTGTGAGAGGAGTCGCTATAATGACGCCATCGAATGTCTTATTATAAGTTTGTCCCGATTTTGGACTAATATTCAAAAGAAAGCGGTTTTCTGACAAATATGTCACTGAATTGACTTTTGTGTTCGTCATTATATTTGCATTAGAATTGAGAGCCAACTCTTGTGCCAATAATTTGTTACCATCTTCAATACTCCAAAGATGAGATCCGGTGCCCGCGAATGACACACACCCTTCAAAACATTATAAATGAGATATGAATTTCCTAATTATAACAAACCGACGAATGCAGGAATTGATACGTCCTGTCCGTAATTAACTAAAGTAATTGATTGAACCAATTCTTTGATAAAAGTTTTAGAAAATCCGGAATCAAATAAATAGTCGTTATATGAAATTTTGGTCAAATTTTTAAATGAAGGATTCATTGCATTCAATATATCGTCGACGGATTCAAAACTAACCGAAGAATCCAATAATCTATAAATTCTATGAAAACAATTGGAGTAAAAGAACAGTTTAAATCATTAACTAAATTATCTAATAAACATATTAGCACAAGGTAAATTATATTTAAAAGAACATTAATGTGCTTAAAATAATAAAATGCAATCAATTTAATACTTGTGTCGAAAATTCTTTTAAAAGTTAAGATATCAAAGATCTCTAATAAATTCTATCCGACAGAAATTGTTGACTCATTTAATATTAGAGTCATTTTGAATCATTTTAAAGTAGTGATGGGTCTCCACTCTCGACCACAAAATTAGTTCTCGAGTTTCAAAAGAGGATTTCTCGATCGAGTCTCGAAATTAATGTAAAGTATGTATAATTAAAACAATATATAATTTAAATAAACATTTAATTCAATAATACAGTATTCAATCGATAATTTTAACAAGTTTGGTTTTGGTCATTTAGTTAAAATTATCGGTTAGTTAAAATTGATGGTAGAAAGAAAAAATACCCATTTAAATGATTGTTAATATGGTTTTATTCCCAGTTTATATCATATTACTAAATAAGTAAGTTATTTTTGTTTGTTTAGGATTAATATGTTTTTTAGATATATTTTAAAACGATTAATTAATAATTAAAGATTTACTTTCAATTAATTCCATTTTAAAAGTTAACTTCATCAATTTCTTAAAGTTTAAATAGTTAATTTTTATACAACTTATTAAACATATTATTATTAAAATGCTTTTTTTCAAAACAAATAAAATTACTTAAAGAAATGTTTCATTTTTTGTTTTTGAAAATTTAGTTAAAATTAACGGTTTGTTAAAATTATTGGTACTTAAAATTATCGATTGCGTACTGTATTTGTTTTCAATGATTCGATAAAATCAGTTTCTATGATATCAAAACATAATTTTAATTTTAAAAATTCCTTATAAAGAATGCCTTTTATAAAGTTTTTCAAAATTACACACTTTTTGCCTACCATTCAGTGCTTATTCCAAACAAAAAGATCTAAAAACTTTAATTCGAGACTCTTATATAATTATTGATCGAGATTGGACCTAGAACTATTTTAAAGTTTTCCAAAACTTTAGAAAACTTTAAAGTAAACACAAGTTTAAATTAATGGCACTCTATTAGTGTCATTAGTAATGACTCATTACTTTTGGAAACTATCGATAATTTTTTCAACTTTTGTCTCCAATTTTTTGACTTCAAAACCATATTTTAAAAATATCTTCAAATATGTAATCCATTTCCAAGAACTCGAACAGAATTCAAAATCTATTCCGTTATATAAACAAAGTTTTTCCTTTGAATCAGAAAAATGTTTGCGTTTAAAAAGTCCTAAATTCAAATCAAAGTAATTAAATCTTAAATTAAAGAAATTTTATTAAATGAGACCTAATTTATTGACCAAATCATTGGCCAATTTGTTGCGTTCGTGTATTACAGAACCCCCGGTTTCATAAAGTTTGCCTGAAATCAATTGTGTGGCCAAACGTCCGCCCATTTCTTTGTTTTTCTCAAATAAGTCAATCGATATATTAGTTGACAACCGATTAAGAAAATAAGCGGCAGAACTACCGCCGACTCCACCGCCGATAATCGCTGACAAATACAGATAAGTTGTATTTTTTTTATCTATCAATTCATTATATCTAAAAACTATTCACAATTTTATAACAAATCTTTGATATTAATTAAATAAAGTTGTCTTCTATGGAGTCAAAGAAGTAATCGTTAATTTTTTTCATAAGTTTTGTTTGTATTAATTTCTAATTATTTATTAGTCGTTTAATTGTAAACAAGTTTTAGAGCAAAATATTTAAAACTAATTTATTAATGTTTTAATTGTCGATACAATAATTTATTTTAATATTTTGTGAATTATATTTTTGTCTCTTTTATTTAAAAAATGTCGATTCAGTGATTGAGACATAAAAACATTAAAAGTAAAAACATTTTTTACCGATTGTTTGTTCACCAGAAGACGAGACCTCCTTTTGTTGTATGAGATTAGAGCCCTCATAACTATTTTCCTTTGAAACACAATTAAGTGGGAATATAATCACTAACAAAATATTTATCAATAAATACATTCAAAAGAGTTATATAAAATCTTAAGATTTAAACAATAATTTCATAACTTATTTATATTTCTTTATTTATATATTATTTACAACTGAAGCGCTCTTTAAACCTAAACAAATGGTTGTCATGACTACGAGTTAGACATTTAAACCATTTAAAGTTTAAACTAACGCTCTTCAACTAATAAATCAACGTATCATGGTATTTAGAGCTAGTTTCATAGGCAAAACTAATTAATAATTAGTAATTATTAATAATAGAAAAAAAGGCTAATGACTCATATTTTAACACAATTGTCTATGGTAAATGTGAACTTTGACATCTATATTTTGCATTATTAATAATTAGTTTTACCTGTGAAACTAGCTCTACCATGATACGTTGATTTCTGAGTTGAAGAGCGTTAATTTAAACCTAATTTTAAATCTTAAGACTTAAGTTATAGGAAGTATTGGAGTCCGAAGTCAGTTAACCGGTTTTCTGGTTTCGGTGTTTTCTATTAAAAGGAAAAACAAAATATTTTATGGAAATTGTCATTGAGTTGAGTCAAAAGTCCGTCTCAACTGAGAAATAAAATTATAAACCATTTATACTAACTAAGCCCAGTTTGAAAATCCTGGGGTGTTTTTTGCAGGCAAATTAATTATTAATACTTGAAAATAGAGGTGCCTGATTTAATTTCTAACATAGGGACTCTATTATAAAAGATAAATCAGGCACCTCTATTTACTCTTATTCATAATTAATTTGCCTGCAAAAAACATCCCAGGATTTTCAAACTGGACTTAGTTAATTTATACAATAATTATAATTTAGGTCCTAAATTTTAGGATTGCAATTTTTAAAATGAGCGCTTAAAATTATAAGCTAGTAAATACTATACCCAGAAAAAATGTTGACAAAATTAGAAACCGATTAAACTTTACTATTAATAGATGTTTTATTTTGTGTTCATTTTTAAAGACATTATTGATATATCGGTCAGTTATTTCTTTATACTTTCTCTATCTTTGTAATAGAGTTTTGAACATGATACAACCTATAGTGAAGGTGAAATATTTTGTATATAAATTACTATTAAAGAGTTTATTTTTTAAGTTAGCATGGTAATAGTTTTTAAGAGTAAAAATTCAAAATGTGACAAAACTGTGATTTTTTCAAATTTGAAATTATAATCAATTTATTATAGATTGCATTCATTAAATTGAGGAAAATATTAGCCATTGATTAATCATTTGTAAGTAATGGTTAAGAACGGATCATCTCTTGTGAACGAGAAGCACTTCTTTGAAACACATGTTTCCGCACACTTTTGTTTTTAAAATATTAATTTAAAATTATTGGCAATAATTTGCGGTAAATTCTAAAATTGATGTCTTTTTCTAAATTCTAGAGGTTTTACAGTCTGTAAGAAACGAAAAGACAAATCATTATAAAAGTGACCAATACTTTACTTTACTTTACTTTACTTTATTGGGATAACTTTTTTTCTTCTTTAAGACATAATTGACAACATTTTTTGAAAGACTGAGCGATAAATAAAATTTATTTTAAAATTTATTCTTATTTGTTGTCAAATAAACTGATTTTAAATAAAATGAATGATCGATGAAATGTATTTTAAATTAATATTAAAATAATATTATTTTTATTTTATATAAACTAATCACTCGATTCTATCAAAATAATATGAGCGCCGGAAAAAAGGCCGAACCGCAGAAGACTCGGATCGAGTCAATTGACTCTTCAAAAAATGAGGTTTTGTTGGAGAACTAGTGGAGGGCCCAACGATTTGAGTATTAGTACTCTTCCGGTACTCAATTCCCTCTAATTTTCCTCGTTTTCGACTAATAGTGTCGTAATCTCGAGGCGGCAGAAGAAGAGGTCCGGTCTTAGGATTTGCGAGTTTTGCTCTAAATTCTGCTGCGAGTGATTCGTAGAGCGCAGACATCCCTTCATTGCTATCATTAGTGTTGCAATTATTCACTGAAGACTGACTTCTACTCAATTTAGAGACACTTTTTTCTGTTCTGCTTTTATGGTATTCCAAATAAGAAGAACCGACGGACTCATCCGAATTGTCAGAGCCTTCTGTTCGGGTACTCCTTCCGTCAGAATTTAGGGTTTTTCTGGTCGATATAAAATCGAGTCCCGGCGGTACAGGACTGGTGTCGGGCATAAGGCCTTTGGCGGCCAAACGCATCTCAATTTCGAGGAACTTCTTTTGATTTTCTGGTCTATCGATGAGAATCTGTAACTGATTCCTGAGAGAAGTGGCCGTTTCGATGGAATCGCATCGATATGCGTGAACGTGTACAGGACATTTTGTTATTGGATTATATATCAATAAAATGCAACAAATGATGTCCTCCTCCTGCGATACCCACGTAATCGAGTGGTGAGGTATCATATGTTTGATTTGTTCAGTCTTTGGTGAACTTGTGCTGAAAATGTTGGCCGCCCTGTGATGGCCGTCAACACTGTCTGGACTTCTCTTTGGCACAATTAAGGTCTGCACAATTTTGATACCTTTGTTGCTGACCTGAAGCGTCACTTTTGACGGTTCTAATTGTCTTTCTTTGTCGATAAGGAATGTAAGCACTGGCACTACATATTCGTCTCCGCGCAGACCTTTCGACTCTTTGGCTCCGAGAAACCAAACATAATAAGAGGCTTTCTTTATGTCCTTACGCTTGAAAGCCATGTTCTGATGAGATTAAGTTGAGTGCACTTCACTGTAACTGAACTGACCTCAGTTTCGACTAAAACACTGAACTCTCAGAAACAATCATTTCGTAAGCAATACTCAAACCACTCAAAAACCAGACGTAAAACAACTAAAACAGATTCCACTAAAACTGATTTTGTTTAATGTTATTTAACTCAGAGCTCAACGCCAACAGTGGGAGGAGTCGAGAGGCTGTTCTCCCGTACCATTGACTCTTTAGTACAATTTTCTTCATTTCTTTCGACTGGTTTCTGAACATTCCAGGAGTGGAAGGCATACAATTGCGGATTCAAATAAATCTCTTGTTTTTCCTCAACTATTTCTATCAAAACAATTAGTCATTAATCACAATCAGATCAATAATCTTAAGCTAAGAATTTAAGTGATTTCATTGGAAAGCCTTTCAATAGATTAGAAGTCATATAATAAATATGATATCAATGAAAGCGACAATATTTTTACGTTTCGATGCATTTTCTCTATTCATACAAAAGAGATAATGAACTCAATTATTGTTAGTTTTTAAAAAGTTTAGTTTTTATACTAAAAAACTATTACTTTATGTCATTTTTATTTTGATAACAATGGATAGAGTGCTGACCATCCAAACCATCCAAATTGATAATTAATTTTTCATCCATTCATTAAGACCTGACTTTTCAAAACATTACTTAAATATAATCTTTTCTTAAATACTTTTTATGGAATAATTGAAAAGATTTTTAAAAAAAATACTCAAATGTTTTGTTAAAAATATCATTTGATTTAAACATAAATTTTATTTTATAAGTTTATATAAAGTTTAGGTAAAAATCATTATTTCATTTTAAAGATTTTTTTAAATATTAACTTTGCATGTTTATAATTTTTAGTTTCATTTAAATTTAAAATTATACTTATAGTACATAATTTTTAATTACCAATACTTTTAACTAACTTTAATAAAAACTAACCAAAAATAAAAAGTCTTTCAAATAGACGTTTTGAATTGTTTTTATATTTAATTTATTTCATTTAGTTTTATATTTGTATAATAGGTGTTAGAAGTTTTACTTACAATCGGAAAAAGTAGTAGATTTGTAGCAATCAAAATATGAATTCTCAAATACTAAAACTTTTAACTCTTAACTCCTAACTTAAAAATTGAGTATTACTAACGAATCATTTTTAACAACATCTCAAGTGTCTAATCATTATTAAGTCAATATATGAGAGAAAGTTTAACATTGAAATATGATTTTATTAAATTTAAATTTAATGTATGGAAAAAAAATTATAACAATTTTCTCTTTAATTTGTCGTATAATTAATTATAGTTAAAGTCATTTATTGAAATCATAATTTGATAGATTGTTATGTTTTTTATTGAAATAATGTAATTTGATTTTTTAAATTAAAATGAAGTCATGTATCACTTCCTTTGACACCCAACAATTAGTCCTGATTGTGTCGACCATATCAATGATACTATCAATGATTCTCAAAAAGCAAAATCAATACTTTCTTCGGACACCATTTACTCGACTCAATAAATTTAAAGTTAGTTTTTTAAAAATATTTAGTAATTAAACGTTTGAGAAGTGTTTGAAAATTTACTAAATTAAAACAATTTTGATAATTCGGTTAAAATCCCAAAACTTTAAATCATGTAATGTGAATGAATTACCCTCTTGCTATTTTAAACTTGATCAACTTTTTTAAATATACGGCAAAAATTTAAAATGTATTTTTAAAAAGAATTTACAATAAATCCTTTTTTAATAATTGTAGTGAAGAACTATTTTTATCTTTCATTTAATTTTAATGACAAATGATTACAAAATGTTTAAAATTGATTTCAATAAACAAAGAAAATGATATTTAAGTGAATATTCAATTAATTGAAACGAATGATAGCTGTCTATTGATTTTGAGTAATTGTTTTGGTTGAATATCGATTTCATAAACTGAACAAATGATAAAATCAATTAAATTCAAGAGAAGAATAAAATTTAAACTCAAATCTTAAATTATCTTAAAGTTGTTTCTCATGAATTCGTTCTTTGATTCCAGTTTTTGCAAAAATACGAGTTTTTATGAATATTTTTTTCAATCTTTTTGTTTCTCTTGTGTTGAGATACAAGTGATTGCATAAATTCGTTGAATTGATTGAACACATCTTATGTTTCCCACTTTAAATCAATTAAAAATTGTCTCAATTGCCTCAACTCTACAATATTTCACATTTTTTATAAATTGAAGTTAAACTGACATTTATTTGAAAAATTGTGAGAAAATTATATAAAAACTTATCGAAAGGTTTGGGAAATTCATTGCGAAGTAAAAACAAAAACATTTGCGGAAGTTTTGATTAATTTAAATAAATTGGAATGAATTCAAACAAATTTAAACTAATAATCGATAAAAATTTATGTCTAAAAGTATTACTAAATAACAATAAAATTGCAATTATTGACGGTTTATACTTTAATCCAATAAATAATAATTTAACCTTCATTTTTGAATTTTCCCTCAAAGTAGTACCTAGCAACAACATTCAGTCCACTTCTAATCATTTGACCTAAATTTTAAAGTCAATTTACTTTTTTAAAGTTTACATTAAATATTTTATCGACTTTTTAGTGGGAAAATCATTTGATTTAATTGTCGCTAACATTAAAATTATGCAAAACAACTCAAATAAGAAAAGTAGAGTAAATCATAATTATTGCAAAATCTGTTGAATCATTGCTTTACTTAACTCTTATTAACTCTTAAAACGTTTTAGAGTGAAATTTTAAAAAATCTAGACTACACTTTAAACTCTTTGTAGAAAAGACTAAATTTTACATAAAATTCATTTTTACTAAATATTGAGAAACGATGGTTAGATCTTTTGTAAAAATTGTCATGTTCAAAATTACATTTGAATTGAATTACCTAGATTACTAATTTTTACCACTTTTTTAATACATTTGATTTATGCTATACTTGAAAGTACTTAATAAACTGTAATTGATCACGATTACAATCATTTTTAATGTTATCAAGGTGTTTTAAAATCAATTTATTCTATAGTTAATTCAAGTCTATAATTATTTGGCCTGACTACATTTTTATTATAAAGTTTATCTAGATAAAGTTATCTGAAAAGTTTTTAAGTTCATTTAAAGTTGTCCTTATTTCAAAAAATTAATATCAATTTAAATGAGTTATAGTCTATAACTATAACTTATAGTTATAAGTATATTAGTAATAAGTTATTAGTAATAACTAATATAATATTCACATTATATAAGATGTGAAGACATTAACTGAAAAATTAAGATTTTATTGAGATTTTTATAAATATTGAATTGAATTGTGATTCAACTAATTATTAATTCATTATTAGTATTGAAATTCTATAAAATCATTTATAAAGTATTCATTCATTTGTATTAAATTTATAAAATGTTTTTACTTAACATAATTTAATTTTACTATTTTTAAAGTATAGATTTAAATTTTAAATTTTTAAACATCTTTTTTATAATTGTAACCAAGATTATTTTATTAGTAATGTAAGTTTTAAAAATTTTAAAAAGAGATAAAACCATAATTTTACTAATTATCTCATATATTTAATTATATATTTAAAAATCAAAAGTTATGATAATTTTTTTAATTTATTTAAAAGTTTGCTTTTAAACATTTCGTTTATTTATTGAATATTTTATATGTTGTCTTGCTCAAATTAATTTCTCAAATTAATTAATTAATAAAATGTTTAAGTAAGGTTAAAATAATTTGAAAATCACGTTATAAACCATTTGTTTATTGAATTTTTTTGGTTAAAAATATATGAATAAGATAATATAATTTGATCGAAAGCTTAACTAGATTCAACTTGGCTCCTATATTCAAGGCAATATTCTATATACTACTGAATTATATTCTATTTTTAATAAGTTATGTGATTAAGTAGAGAGTATTCCTAGATCAGATGAAAATCATTTAAACTTGAAATTTTGAGAAAAATATCTGTAATTATTGTTTAAAATGATTTGAAAAACAGATTCGATTAAATCGAATAAATACAGAAATCAATCGTTTGATTGAAACATTGGTTCAAATTAATGGTTGACAAAAGGAAAAACTATTTAAATGTATATATAATTATATAATTTTTTTATTGATAATTTATCTAATTAGCAAATACAAAAAAATTTAGTTAATTTCATATTTAAGAATACAGTCCTAATTCGATAGAGTAAACTACCTCGGTGACATGAAATTAGTTAACCCAATCGATTAGTTAACTCAACTGATAAATTATATTTTATTT
>JAQFZM010001018.1:0-21991 GCA_034695785.1 Galumna obvia | reverse complement strand
AATATTATTTTACACTTTCTATATAATATTAATGATTGATAATCATCTTGCTAAAGTTTAAAATTGTTCGTACTTTTAAAAGCTTTTTAAAGACAGCTTTCAAAGATATTGACCATGGTTATTTGGTGGTTAGAGTGGTCATACGCACAATTTGATTTCAGATTAAGATTCAGTTTGACTTAAAGATTTTAACCATGGTATTCTTTTTATCAAATTACATCGGCCTGTAGGGGGCATTTCCAAGTAAGGATAGATATTTTCTAAAGTACTTAAATATTACTCTTAAATTATTTATTAAAGGTTATCTAGATAGTATATCTTTCTTTTAACTTTTATATTTTGAGATAAACAAGGTTATAATCAATAAGAGCTTTGAAAATATTTTTAAAAACGATGTATAAAACATACCATGTATCATTTGTTATTCATATTGAAGAAAATCAATTGTTAGACACAAATAATTAACATTCATTAAAGAAACTAGATTACATTTAGCACGATATATGCATACATAAACAAAGATTTTGTTCAGGTACTATTTTATCTCTACTCAATAGAGGTATTCTCTGATTTTAATTAATTATTGCTCAATTATAATATCATCTTGATAAGTATTTTGTACTTTGACTTTGTTCAATGTCACAAAGAAATATATAAAAGAGATTTACTTTTAAATATATTAATATTTACTTTACTTCAATTATGAAACAATTGTTTGTTTGTATATTATTTGTATTTTCCTTTACATATACTGTAAAGGCATGTCTGGAAAACCTGGACTGTGGTACCGGTCAGTGCTGTTTAAATACTCCTGCGGGCAAACAGTGTCATTACTATGAAAAAGAAGGCGGACAGTGTATGGGCCATAGATATTATGTCAGTATTATTTAATTAAATATCTCTATATTTATAACACTTTATATATTATAATTATTAAATAGATTAATTATATAATATATTTAATAATTATAAAAAATAATTATTAAAATATTCTTAAAATTAACTTGGTAATAGTATTAATAAAGTTTTCTTTTTTGGTTCCATATTATATTTTTAATTATAAGACATGTGGCTGTGGATCGGGTTTATGGTGTAGGAGTAATTGGGCCTCAAATACCGGGACGTGTCATAAACAACACTTATGTATGAAAGACAACGATTGTCCAGAAAATCATTGCTGTAAACAATTAACTTCAAGCGGTCACTGTATGGCGTATATTGAGAAAGGTCAAAGTTGTGAACATTATCATAGAGGCCATGAAATTGTAATAGATATTTCTAGATAAACATCTTAATTAATAATTAATCTCTTTATAGTCATGCGGTTGTGTTTCTGGGTCAGAGTGTAAACCAACTTTCGATGAACATGGTACTTTTCTTGAACATACTTGTCAATAAATAAAATGTTTCTTTAATTTGAATGAATTTATTTATAATAAATTATTATTTTATTCGAAAAATTCCTTAATATTTAGTAATAATCATAACTTAGAATAATCTATCCATTACTAAATTAACTTGGCAAGAATTGTCCCAGGTTTATAACTAGTTTAAATTAAACATATAGTTTATTTGCTTCAATAAATTATTTTATTTATTGAAAAATATATTTTTTATAAACATTTATAAAATAATATATTTAAAAGCATCTAGCAACATTAGCCATTCTTCCTGTCACAGTGACAGCTCCTTCTCTAACATGATCTCCAGTATGAGGTGCCTGAATAAAAGTATCCTTTCCTGTCATAATTCCAACATGGTGAATTGATCCGCCATCATTGAAGAAAACCAAGTCACCAGCTTCATGGTTGGCATAAGCAACATGGTGACAGTGAGAGTCAGCATACTGTGAAGCAGCCACTCTTGCAATGACCTTGCCTGTTCCTTTATATACTGCATACTGTGCCAATCCTGAGCAATCAAAGCCTACAGTGTGAGCACCTTGATCAATTCCCAGTGATTTTCCATTAATACCACCGCCACCCCACGAGTAAGGAACTCCTAACTGTGTTCGGGCGGCCGCCACAATGGCAGCACCAGAGGCATCACAGTTGTCTAGTTCAATATATAATTAGTACCTTAGTATTTTAATATTTATGATGAGTTACTCACGGATATAGAGAACAGCAATAAATGAAAGTACAATAACACTCTTGAAAAGCATTTTTTTTAATTACTTTTTTAATTACAAAAATTGTTTAAATGATTATTTGTTTTTTCTTTGACTTAAATACTCAAAAGGTTTTAGTTATGAATCCGTGAGAATCGTCCCAATAGTTACTTGAAAACAATTTATATCATGTGATAGATTAAATCTTATCAATATATTTGCTTAAAAGTCTCCACACATTTATCTAAAATTACCTTGGTTATTTATTTTTGTTAATAAAAGGAAATTATTTATATTTGAATTTATTTAGTATTTATTCGTAAAATAATTATTTTAATAGAATTTTTAAAAACTATTGAAATTTTATAAATTTATGTCTCAATAAATGTTAGGAAAAGTTACCTTGCATATTTTAGAATATTATCAGCAACAAAAATAGATGTAATATGACGTAAAAGTATTTTTAATAAGATCAAGATTCAAGTGTTTCTTAGATTTTATTTTATCAATAAAATTGTTTATTATTTCAAAAAAAATATTAATTTTATTGCAAAATCAATATAAACTTGAAATGAACAAGTTTACCAATTTGGTAGATTATTGTGGTCTTATGGTATTCTCCTCTTCTGTGCTAGCTCCATCGGTGCTAACCTCTACTTTACTAGCTGCTTCTGTGCTAGGTTCTTCTGTACTTGATTTATGTCTACTTGGTTCTTGAGTTGTACTAGTTAATTTAGGAATTCTATCGATCATGATTATTGGATTCCATGGCTTTGGGTGAAGGTTAGGATAGGGAGGAAAGTTAGGAATAGGTCCTGGTATTAAGTTAGGTCGTATCGGAATAAAGATATTAGGTTCAATTGACTCTTTATCACCTTGATCCGTTCTCATAATGGCTTTAATAGTTCTATACTCATAAGCTGATCTTGGTGGTTTTGTTTGTTGCACAGATATTTGTCCAGGGGATGCCTCTTTCTTTACCCTGTAAACTTTATCCCACCAATCCTTATAATCTTGATCATTGTAATCCTGATTAGTTGCATCATTATCTTGTTCTTGATCATCATAATCGCCATCATAATAAGTATTGTAATCTGGGTAAGGCTGATATTCTGATCCATAGACAGGTCCATACTTTCCGTGAGGATAAGTAGGCTTTTCCTCGAGTATTGTCTTCAGATAATTCTCAGGTAATTCCACGTAAACGTATTTAGACTTCAGTTTATAAGTGAAGACACAATTGAAGAGAAAAATAATTGAAAACAATTTTAGTTTGAAATTCATATTCGTTTATGATTTAAAACACAGAATAAATTATTTTCAGCCAGTGTTCAACTAATAAATGAGCAAGGTTATTGCACGATAAATTGACTGTTAGAACGTCTGTTGATTTATGTTACAAAAATAATATTTCCCAGATGTAACCTAGCAAAAATAAATTAACTTCAAATGTGCTAATGTAAATTTTCATCAATTGAATTAACTTGGTGATATACCTCAATTAACGCGACATTTCAATTACTTTAAGGAACAGAATAGCACAGAATACGATAATCTAAGAAATTAAACAAGTTAACTTTATAATTTAAATGCCAATTATATTAATATCATGATAATTTTATGGACACACCTCATATCCTCGGTTAGAATTAATTATGAATAATTTCCAGCAATAAAATCCAACTCTCCTCGAGCCTATTCTTTCAATAAAGGTTAACATCTGGAACATTTAATTAAAATTTAATAATTAATAACATGATAGTTTTATAGAATTATTAAAATTATCTAGAGTAAAAAAAATTACCTTGAATTTCCTAAAAGTTTCCTGTTTTCTCCTGGATAATAATAAGTTCAAGATTAGTTCATGAGACTTATTAGCCTCCATATAAACTGTGGCGCAGATATGGATAACCAGAAGAATAAGACAAATGAAGAAAAGGTCAAAATATAAGACAAATATTCGAATTAAAAATAACATTTCACCAAAAACCAAGAAAAATGTTAGAGTACTAAGAATTGCACCGCAATTGATCCAGATTATAAAAATGAAATAGCTCCAATAATTATTGTTGTATTGATTAATATCCCGATAGATTTGGTCAAATTGCTGGATAGTTTTCATATGAATGACCGGTTGTTTACGTTTTGGTCTATACTTTAAGCGATTATTTATTTCTTTGAGTTTTATTTTCAAATGAAATGCAATTAAATAGAAATAAATTAAATGCCAAACAGTTATCGAGTAAACTATTTTCACAATCAAAAACCAGCCAATTGAGTGAGGTATTACAAATATTATTAACTGTAACCATGTTGACTTTAAATAAAATGAGCCTAGGTTAATTAAAAATATGGATGTGCTCAAAGAAAGCGGTACATATTCTCCTATTGTGAATAAAACTCGAGATCGTTTTAGTAAACTCTTGAGTATCTGTTCACTGGTCACTCCTATATCCAAGGGTGGGATTTGACCGGACAGCATAAAAAATATGTCCAAATATGAGTGTCGCACACCTTTCCAATAGTTATAGCAATTAAGTAATTGTGTTTCAACACTCAATAGAATTGTGAAAATTACTGTAAATTCAAAGTGTTTTAAAGTACCAAAAATGAAACCAAAATCACCCGCTTTTCGGTAATAGTCGAGGTCACCCTTTGAATAGATTAGAAGGCTAATTGATCTAATTATATAAGCTAGTTGAAATAGAAATATGAACGATGGATTATGAATTTTGTTGCGTTTCACTCCATTATTTTGTTTTAGATCAAGACCAATTGTGTAGAAATGTGTGCCGGCATTTTCTATTCGAATTTCAGGACCAAGAACAATTCTAGGATCAAAGTCCGAGGCACTATTCATGGTTGACATAAATCCTAAAACAAAATTTAAAGTTTTGTAAGAAAATAAAGAAATTCCACTAAAACTCTAAATGAAATCAATAGAAATGAAATAAAATGTAATTATGCTAATTATCGAGCATTTTATTGCTGGATAACATGAAACATAGGGAAAATTACGTGAAAATAATTATTATTAAGACTTTTATGACGTGAATGATATGTTTGGGTTTTTCCATTAATATTTTTTTTTGCTTTAAATATTAAAAGTTGTTTCAATTCTAATCTTGTAATTTATGGCATATTTTCGTGATTCAAATAACTATTGTTGGTTCCTCTGTTTATTTATAAAAACCTCTGCTTGGTAATTTATTTTAGAATAATTATAATCTAGGGCCATTTGTTTATGCAATACACGTTTTAAATTAATTAATTATCGATCTACCTAGAAAGAATATAAATAAGCTAGGATAAGATTGATATTCATAAAATTAATAGAGCTAGGTGATATAGTTAAATATGTTTGACGTTTATTCTTTTAAATTAATCTAAAATATGTTCTATTTGTTTTTAATTTGGAAAGCTTGCTCATACCAAGCTAATATATATTATTATAAAATAATATACACTTAAACTTCCATTATGGAAACTGGTCGGGACCGGAGATTTAGTTGAAGTTATAGAGGGGTTGCCGTAATAGAAGGAAAGTATTGGTAGAAGTTTTATAATTAATGGAAATATAATTAAAAGTAATGGAAATTTATTGCTATATTTATACAATTTATATAAATATTTTACTACATTTTATTTAATATTTCATATTTTAAGAAAATATTGAGTTATTGTCGATCGAGTTTTTCTGTTTAACTTTAGTTTAGTCATTGAATTCTTAATTTTTACAGTTTTATTGAAAAAGTTGTAGTATTAGAGGTGCAGTCAATGCTAATGGGTCTCAGATATAGTTTCCCTATCGAAGTAGTGGAGGGTTTCCATTGAGGTATTATACAATGGGTTTTCTATGGAAGTGAATCGGGTCCTGGAAGTCAGTTTCCTTTATAGAGGTGTTTCCATAATAGAGGGGTGAAGTTATGGAGGTTTTAGTGTACTTCAGAATCAGAATTTGATTCCATATTCTGATGTAATGTAAAAGTTTTCTATTTTCGACTCATTTTATCGATCGATGTTTTTGTGAAGAAATTCGAAATTAGAATTTATTAACTCTAAATAAAACTATTTTACTTTACACCTATTTTATCAATTATTAATTATTTATCCAAAATATTGAATTTCCTTATTATTATTTCTAATATCAAAACAACTTTTAGGTAAACTTAAGTTTTTAAATAAAACTTAAATAAATTCATTTTAATATTAAATAAAATAATTGTAAAAAAAATAATTATTTTTAATAGTTAAAATTAAATTTATTCATTCTCTATAACAAATAACTCTATGTATTTATAATAATTTCCAATGTCTGTGTAATTATTATAATTAAATTTAACTAGTTAGCTTTATCACATCTATAAAATCTATGAAAATTTAATTTAAATATAACTTTTATATTATGTTTTTAATTAGTATTGGGTTTGTATTGAGCCTCCAATAATTTCGAGAAATATTCTGAGTTTAGTAATTTTAATAAAGAATAACTGAGCATATAAACTAGCAGCTAGTTACTAGCTTATCTAAACTTCCTATTATTAATAAATCTTTTATTAAAAAAATAAAATGTTTTACTCAAAAACATATTTAACGAAAAGATCGATCAAATTCAATGACAACCAATTCGTTCAAATTATGATATAAACAAGTGTTTAGTAAACACTATTTACACTTTTATTTAAAACTTTAGATTAAAATGATTTTGAAATTAGATTTTAAACTTATTCTCTATATTCTAATTGTTTTAATTGCAAGTTATTTGATCAAGGAAGAATGTAATATTCTAAATGTTATATAAATCATTAAGGTTATATTATTTTCTAGCCAATTGTTTTGAACTTGGAGGGGAATGTGGTCTGCCTCACAATATACCATGTTGTCCTGGTTGGTACTGCTATCAATCGTTTCAAAATGATGTTGGTACTTGCAAAAGGTTTTAAAATAGCTATTTTATTAGATTTAGAGCTCTAATAATTAATTCAATAAAATTTTTAATATTTTTTTTAATAATTTGTTTAAATAATTAATATTATAATATACTTATCAAAAGTTGCTTTGAATCAATCAATCAATTCCTTACAAATAGTTTCAATTCATATGTTTTTGAAAACACCGAAAATAACTCTTTTCCTTTATCTTAAAACAATACTAATTGTCTCTAATAAACTTGTAACTATTTGATATATGAAGTAGCAAGTATATTTTTACATTCATTAAAAATGATTTTTTTTGATGAACTTATAAATAAAATGAAATGAGTATTGATGTGATGAGTCGTTATGCAGTCTGTCCCTCATTATGGCAAAACTCGATTTCAGTTGATTTACTTTTTAAACCGATGATTGCCATAAAGTGGCGCAGAATGTTTTCAAACACATCTTTTTATCTTATAGTTAAGGGTTTCAAAATTTATACCATGGTGTTCTCACCATTTTTGGACTTTATTTAGTTTCCAGGATATTTCTAAATAAGTCAACGAATTATCTATAAGTAGATAAAGCCATATATGGCCTCATATCCTTCCAAATTACTATAGTATCTTGCTCTTTCGATATTATCTCATATTTAGTGTTAAAAAATTTCTAAATGTCAGTGAAATTTCAATTTAGAATTTTTATTTTTTTCTACAACTATGAGCACAACTTAACTCGAACTTAATAATAAGTATATTATTTTTATAATAAATTGATTTAATACTGAGTAAATTAATAAAATATTTTGTAATTTTATTTTTTTTAATGAAAGTAAAATATTTACATAATTTCATAAGGATTTCATATAAACGATTCGAAAGAATCTCATAAATTAAAATATCAAATAATTAAAATTAGATTATGATTATTATTATTATCATTAAATATTAAATTATAACTTAAATTAATATAATTAAATAATATTTATAAATGTATTTATAAGAAAACAACTAAAAATCCCCTAATTTAAGATTTTTGTCATTTTGAAAATACTCTACTCCTTGTAGTGAGAAGTACCTAAAAATAGCAATTAGCCTCCTCTCAAATTGACCATGACCATACCTAATATATATTTTAAAATCAAGTAATTTTTTAAATACAATTTGTACCATAAATAAAATAAACCTAAACCTAACTTTTTTAATAAATCTTAAGTGGGAAAAGCATTAAAAAGTAAAACATCAATGAATTTACAATTTTGTAATGAACAAGGTCAAATATATGCGCCAATTTGTGAGATTATCAAAATGATAGCACAAAACTTATTTACATTAATTGGTCTAAAAGTCTAAATAATTATTTCAAAAATAAAATTAATATCTTTATGTAATTAAAAAAATATGAAAATTTCCAAAATAAAGGTATTTATGATTTATTTCATATTTTTATTAAAACTATTATTTTGTTAAGAAATGGGCAAAAGAGAACAGTTATACCTTGCTCATTATTTCCAGTCTATTATTGGGACTGATATGTGGTTTCATTTTAAAGTCAATCTTTACTATCGATCCCTTAGTCCTCACTTATATTGAACTTCCAGGAAAAGTATTGTCCCGAGCATATCAGTTAATCTTAGTGCCGCTTATTATATCATCTCTTTCTACAAGTATATATCACACATGTATTTCATTGTAATAAATAGCAATTAATTTGTATGAACTGTAATAATAGGCGTAATTATGAGCAAAAAGGGACAAAACAAAGGATTAGTTTTCTGGACATTTGCCTGGATAGCTTTATTTTTAACATTTGGTTCTATGTTTGGCGCGATTTTAACTCAAATTATAAGACCAGGGGATAGAAAATTGAGTGCTGACCAAGCTTATAATAAAAGTGAAGTCACATCATTCAATGGTCAGGATATAAATCAGATGAGTTCGAGTCCGGATGAGGCCATTATTGATGTCGTTATGTATGAAATATTCAATCAAATAATAGTAAATTAATAATTATATGATCAGGAATTTAATGCCGGATAACATAATTGGAGCCACACTTTTCACTCAATATACGGCTCTAATACCAATCAACCCACAGAACCTGAGTGAAGGCTATAAGAAAAAAGAAGAAAGGAATTACTCGACTAATTTGCTCGGATTGTGTATATTTTCATTAGCGTTGGGTATAATTATATGTGATTTGGGAGAAAAGACTCGAAACATAAGAATTTTATTGGAAGAAACGAATGAAATTATAATTGAAGTCATTCGAAGACTTCTACCGTTTGTATTCATATTATAACTATAATTCATTCCTTTATTAATAATTACTTATAACTTACAACTTGTTAGAGTAACTCACATCGGAATGTTTTTTTGGATATGTGTTATGGCCATCAGAATGGAATCACCAGGGGATAAACTTAGTCAATTAGGCTGGTTTCTTTTCACAGCTACTATTGCTTTTATAGTGATCTGGTTTATTCTTTATCCGGGAATTTACTTTTTAATTGTGAGAAAGAATCCATTTAGAATGTATATCAATATAATGCCAGCTATATTTCTAGCGTTGGGATCGAGCTCTAGGTAAATATGTGAACACAAATGAACTTACAATAATATTCATTTCAGTGCCATAACTCTACCGATGACTATGAAATGTATGGAAGAAAAACATCAATTATCCAAACAAATGTCACATTACTTTTTACCGTTGGCTATGAATATGCATATGCCGGGAACGGCCACTTATTATCCAATGGCCATCATATTCATTGCACAAATGCAGGGAATAACCATAACAATTCCAATGATCATTTCTCTCTGGTCAGTTAAATAACAAACTCTTTAAACTTTAAAATAATTATTATTTACAAAAGCATATATTCTGTTCTCCAATCAATGGCTTTTCCGGCAACTCCTGCCTGTACTCTAGTTTACTTTGTTGCCACCTGTGCTATAGTTGGCATTAGAAATCCCTTCGATGTTTTAATTTATATATTTCCGACCGATTGGATTGTGTTCGTAAACATCTATATTACAAAGAAAATAGAAATTGTATTTACTATTAATTGGCACAACTCTTATATTCCATTCATTTAATTTCATAAAACAACTGAATAATAGTCTATTTGATTAAATATAAGATAAAAGTTATAAAAATATTGAATTAGCCTTAATATAAACTGATTTACCTTTAACAAATGTTGTGCTCCAAGTAAATATCATTTCAACATTTCTTTATAATTAAGACAAAGATTAACAAAATTTAAGTTATATTTTATTTTCTAAAGTGGAAGAGTGAGGACCGCCACAAATATAACGGGTGACTGTATTATTGCATCCATTCTGGAAAAGTCTTATCCTTTTGAAGTTGAGACTAACCATCAAAACGATGACCAAATCGATGAAACCATTGAATTAAAAATTGAATCATAACTCTTATATATTACAAATTCATTATTTAAGTCAATTGAAGACATTTTTAATATGAGTGACATTTCATACTATAATTATAAGAAAATACTTAAAATAACTACAAAAGTGGCCACAAAACAAAAGGGAAAGATTTAAATTAGATTTAAAGTACAAAAATATTAAAATATAAAATAATATTATGTTTTTTGAATCAATTGATAATAGTTTTAAGAAATAATAAACATTTAATTAATGAGAATTAACTGTATTTCAAAAAAATAATTTTGGAAATGTTATTAACTAATTAAATATTCAAGTAAACAATATTTATGGTTTTTAAAAGATATCTTTATTGATAAATAATATGAACTGGATTACAATGAGTTCTACTATTATTAATATTGATAAACTTATGCGATCTTTTCCTTCGACTCTCTTTTATTAAATAATAAAATCCAATTATAACTAATAAGAGACCCATAATTATGAAGACAATCATCAGATATACACAATGCGGACATTGATTATCAAATTCTTCAATAAAGTTTAGATGCGAAGTATCACTTGAATTCTTAACAAATCCAATGACATTTATTTTAATATTTTCTTCCAATTCATTCATTTTTTCTGAAAATATAAAAATTTTAACCATAAAATGAGACCAATAAGAAAATCAATGATATTTTTAGATAAAAATTGAATAAAATATCCAAAACTATTGCATTAAAACTTTTTTAAAAAAATATTCTTCAATTTCTAAATTTATTAAAAAATATTTATAGTAATGGAATTCATTTGAATATTTAGAAAAGTGAACTTACATTTAAACCAATTTTTTTTGAATTATAAACACTAATACAATGAATAATAGAAAACGAATTCTTTTATTCTATAACAACAAATTTATACAAAAATTACTTAAACTTTAAGACTTAAAGTAATATTTAAGATATGGTTTCTCTATGAAGTGAAGTCATGAAATGGTCAATATATGATTGAACTAGAAATTCGAGTAGTCTTTCAATGATAACTCATAGCCAAGAGATCGTTGAGATATTACCACTAATTTCCATAATCTGAGAAAAATAAGGCATTAATAATACAAATATCTGAATGACTACTAATTTATTTACAGATAAAACAAATATCTATAGATTTTATCAGATTTTTGTCAAAATCTATTATATTAAGTGTTAAACAAGTGTTTAAACAAATGCCAATTAAATCATTTATTAAAACCAAAAACAGTTAAATTCATACATAAAAACAAATTAATATTTCTATCGTTGTTTAGATTAAGTGATGCCTCATATGAATCGTGTCAATAGATATAACACTTTGATTTGGGACAACCATTTAGTAAAGCCATTAGGAAAGGTATTTTTAATTTTAATCATTTATCTGATTAACCAAATAATGATAAAAATCAAACTTAAAAAAAAGAAGTTTCACTTTGGATTAAAGTCAGTAACAAATTCACAGCAAAACAAATGACTTTAATTTAATTAATATTTAAACAATAATATAGTAATTATAGTAACAATTATTTAAAACAAATTCATATAAAAATCTCATACATTGAGTTAAACTACATTTTCATATTTTAGATGTTTTTATATAAAAATTATTTATTTTTTATGACTATTTTACTGACAAATCAGTTGTTTGATGTCCTCTTTTCTTATCTGAATTTGGATCATCTCTTCTCTATATGTTATAACTTATAACTCTTTTACTAATCCATGTATTTCTGTTGAAACTATAAATCAATCATTAAATCTAATAAAAAGGCAAAAGTGGAGGACATAATTGACTTTACTTACATTTCTAGTATTTTTTTAAATGGCAATAATAATGCCTTAAATTATAATTGGACCTTTCACACTTTCATTCATTTATATCTGAAATTTTGAACTGTTTTCGAGGAAATTCATAATTTTTATCAAATATTTTATGAAATAAACTAAACTTTTGTATAATTTAATCAATGAATCGATGATTTCTTTGATTCATTCAACGAAAATATCACTTAAAGTATAATAAAAGTCAAAATTGAAGGAAAAGCCCATTATTTGTGTGTTGTCCTCTTTAATGAGGAATAGAGTGTATTACTCCAGGTTTGACCGGTGAGGGACGGGTAGAGCTACAACTTATTCATAAGTATATTCCAAACTCCCACTACATCTTTATATAAGATTGTGGGCACTGTTTAGGAGCTGTGAATGTAGGCCTCAATTATATTAATTGTATGGCAGAGGAGCGGCTCTTATATGATGTTATGGGCGACTGTAATGCGTTCTCTTCGTTGGCCGACAACAAAGATATCATCGCTCCGACCGTTCCGTCCAATTGTATAGCGCTCGAAGATTGTTGGCGTGAACTCCACCCAAACCCAAACCCAAACCCATGGAAACTATAATTTATAATAAAATTTTATTTAATATATAAATTATATTTAATCGGTTATAATGTTTATATTAAATCCAGTTTTTGAGTTAAAGTGTTCTCTTGAGAGACATCTCTTGACTATTGTCTGAAACGACTCTGTATTTGATTTTGAGTTCAAATTCTTATTTATTTATAAACATTTAAAACACGAAAATAAACAATAATTTAAAATAAATGTTTAATTTTATCACTAATTAATTCAATTAAAGTTATTTTATGTTTATATAAAGAAATAATTATTTAAAAATGTGTTAATAATTTTAAGCTCATATGCAGTTCATAATAGGAGATGATAACCATGGTCAAATAAAGCTTAATATATTAAAATCAAATGAAAGGTAAGTCTAATTTCAATATATTTTGTAAAATATGTCTTTTGTTAAACTTATATAAAGCAATACTTAATTCAAATTATAATTATTTGTAACCCATTTATTAAAATAATTGCAAATATTGACTATAAAAGGCAAACCTTTTTCTCCTTTTGAAACAAATTTACTGAAAAATTGAGCCATTCTTACAATAATTGCATTTTTCAAGTGATGTGTATTTCCAGTGATTTGTTACGGAGTTTTGCATATCTATCCCATAGTTATGTCATAGTTATCCGATGGCTATCCCACTCCTATTCCATTCATAATTTGATGGTCAGCACAAAATAATATGTCATTCTTTAGTCTCTGCAAACATCTGTTATTTATAGTATGAGTTGTCACAAATGTTAACACTTTTCACTTCATTACTTTCGCTTTAAAGGAATTCATAAAAATAATGATAACTTAATATTCCTTTAGTTTTGATTATTTGTATAAATTAAACTTTGAAACGGGTTTTCAGGTAAATATTCGGTCATTTACTTCAACTATTGATTCTTGAATTAACCACTGACTGAGAAATTATTAACTTTTAAAATCTAGTCTTATATAAGTTTCATATAATTGATGGATAAGATTACTGGTGGGAGATGTGAGGGTCAGACAATCCCTTAATAACACTTTAGATAGAAATCATTGCAAAAAAATGTGTTTAAATTATTATTAACTGATCCTTAAGTGTCAGACTTTATGTAATTTCATTGACTGATAGAAGAGTTAATTCATTAAAAATTAATTTTCATATTATTTCGAATTTTAAAAAAAGTATCGAAACCTTTAATATTTACATTTAGTTTAGTATTTCTATTTTCAATTAAATACTAATCATATGATTTGATTGGTTTTAATCAACAACTGATTCTTTAAGTGAAAACAAAATATTTTATATAAGTATAGCATAAAACCTATTTTTGCCGTTTGATAGACAAAGTTGAGACTCGGGATATACATGGAACATATATTGAGGGTCATTTAACGGGTTATACAAAATTTAAAAATTATTTCAAATATTTTAGGGATTAATAACTATTTGTTTTGTTTTTGATAACTTTTTGAGTAAATATTTTGATGAAATAAACTCTAAGTTTATGACTCTCCACTTATATATAAACACTATATAAATGTAGTATACAATATGTATATAAAATTATCTAATATATCTATTAACTAGATATAAGGCAATTATCAGTTTTATGTCAAAAAGTGTTTTCCAAAACGAGAAATGAGTGAATATAGACATTTGAAAAATAGACATTTTGAGGGAAGTCTCTTAACTAGTTATCTAATCTGTTTTGAATCACTTCCATCACTTCCTTTATCTTAATCTTATGTCACCTGAAATTGAACTTTAAGTCCGAATAAAATCTGTGGTAAATTATAAAAATGTCATTTGATCTAGCTCATTCTTCTTTAGGAATAGATACGTGTTAAAAATGTATAAAACATGTAGTAATAATTGTTAGGTAACCATAGTAATTGAACAATGTGTGGGCTCACCTCTGTTTGTAACCTATTTATTAAAATATTTGCAAAGGATGTGACTATAAAAGGAGAACTTTTTTCTCTTTATAAGACAAATATGAGACAAATTTGCCGAAAAAATTGAAACATTTCTTACAATAATTAAAAATTCAATTGAAATGTAGTTTCAAAACTCAATTTTCCGCTTATTTGTGACCGACTTTTGCAAACCTATCCCTTTAGTAATTTAATGGTCAGCTTTAAGTCTTATTGTTATCCTTCAGATTTTTGAAACATCTGTTAAACATAATAATTGTTTGCTTATAGTATTTTATTCCTGGTTTTTATTTTTTAATTCATTTTATGGTAACTGTTGTGTGAATTCCTTGAAATTTATTACGCAAAGAGTTCGACAATTTTTAAGTGTTTTTATTGCTATTATTAGTTTTTAAAAGGATTGCATTTTTAAAAATTGTTTGAAATTTTAATTACAATTATATAATAGTCTTCAAAAAAGGATCTCTTAATTTTAGTCACGAAAAATGTACTTTTCTTAAGGTTTGTTCTCCACTTTTATCGATAAAATTGTTTTTCATTAACAAAGTTTTGTTGTATTTGTGATCTTATGATCAATAATTCATTAATTGTTATATTGTTTTCAAATGTGATTTTTCTGAATTCCCTTGAATTGAATCATGAATTTGAATAAATTTTATAAAATTAGTGCTGAAAATCTCGATTAAAATGTACAGGTTTATTGATAATTTCATAGTATCTTTTGAAATGTAGTTAATGTCAGACATTTCACACTCCAATTCAAAGACATTTCATATTTTTAATTACTTTTCTTTTTCTTTGATTTTAGATCAGAAATTTTAACATTTTTTTGTGAATAATTTTCAATAAATATATAATAAATATAATA
Source organism: Galumna obvia (assembly GCA_034695785.1). Classification (NCBI taxonomy): domain Eukaryota; kingdom Metazoa; phylum Arthropoda; class Arachnida; order Sarcoptiformes; family Galumnidae; genus Galumna; species Galumna obvia. Next base: position 6,341 of record JAQFZM010001018.1, on the reverse strand, counting down.
ATGTCTACGAAATCGATTTCATCCCTAAATTCGAATTCATCTTCGAAAGGATCAACACTTAAGCCAACAGCGCCTCCGGTATCGAGAGTTCAAACAAATTTATCGGCAGCGAGTAGTACACAATCTCTTCATTCCTCAACATCTGGTACTCAATCGCAATCAACTGTAAAGACAGCTCCTTCTCTGAGAAGGTCTCAGTCTTCCAATGAAATTCTCACCGAAAACATCGATGATTTTGAATTGGGAGACATTGTTTGGGTTAACGGTCAACGTCCAGGTCATATTCGATATTTAGGTGATACTCAATTCGCACCGGGAAAGTGGGCCGGTATTGAACTCGAGTCAGAAGACGGCAAAAATGATGGATCAGTTGCTGGCATTCGTTACTTTGAATGTAAACCAAAGTTTGGTGTCTTTGTTAGACCTCAAAGACTTACCAGAAAACAAATTGAAGACCACAAGAGTTCTAATAAGTCGAGTCCTTCCATAGAAACGACCAGTCCTTCGGTTCCAACGACTGTAGTGACTGATAAACTGAATTCTAGTTTAAATAGTAGTAAAACAAATGGCAATACCAGTGGTTCGACGAACGGAAGTCATTATTCTCTGAGTCGTTACGAACAAAAGTTTAGTGTTGGGGATCGGGTTCTGGTCAACGCAACGTCGGGTACAAAATTGGGAACTTTGCAATATTTGGGTGCGGCTGACTTTGCCCCAGGTCGTTGGGCGGGCATCGAATTGGATGAACCGGTCGGCAAAAATGATGGCTCTGTTGCCGGTAAACGATATTTTAAATGTGAAATGAAATATGGATTGTTTGCACCCATACATAAAATAAGTGCCGCTCCACTCAGTGCGCTTAAAATTCAGAAAAAATCCGCCTCTGCAACAACAACGACAGGTGCTAAACGAAATACTACTCTCAACAGACAAAGGTCTGGGGGTAGTCAAGAGTCACTCAATTCTATCGCCTCTTCAACTGCCAGTTCTACCCGTCCCTCACGTGTAAGACTTGGCATAACCTCATTGTCTTCCGCACAAAAAGGTATTGATTTTGACAATTGTTTGTAAAGTTCTAAACATTTAAAAACCAAAGGCAACAAAAATTCATTGGCAGCTCACGTGACCGCAACTCAAACCGCACTCAATGATGTTATCAAAGAAAAAGAAGATCACATCTCACAGCTATTAAAAGAAAGAGATTTGGAGAGGGGAGAAGTGGCCAGGGCAGCATCACAGGCTGACCAACTCGAAGAAAAATTAACTTCTTTACAAACAGAACATCAAAAGTTAGTTCAAGAGGCGGACGAAGAGATAACTGAATTAAAGCGTTTGAATCAAGAATACGAAGAAATGCAAATCAAATTAAACACTCAATTAGAGGACGAACGCAAAAAGTTAGAAGACTTGCAGTTCAGGTATTTATAGTATTTTGTATTTACTTTAAACAAAACAATTGAATAATTTGTAGGTTAGAAGAAGAGACTATAATGCGTTCAGAACTCGATAGTCAGACCTCAACTCTTAAATCAGAGATTGAAAAACTTAAACAAGAGATGAAGTCTTCCGCTGAACTGAGAACCAAATCTGAATCAGAACAGGTGGAGGTCCTCGAAGATAAACTTAGGGAACTCGAGAATAAACGTGAAAACGATATGTTTGCTCTTCAAGAAGATCTGCTCCGCAAAGAAGAGGCTGTACTTCAATTGGAAGCTTCTGTAGAAAAACGCGACATTGAGTTAGCTAATTGTCAGAAACTCTTGTTAGAATTGGAACATCAGTTAGACTCTACTAAACAACGGACAGAACGACAAATCGGTTCGTTTTTCACATATTTTATTAATTTTTACTTTTTTTAAAATTAATATTTGCTTTAATAGAATCAATCGATGACTTGAATTTAAGGATAAAATCTGAAGAAACTCAAAAACAAGAACTGATCGATGAAAATAAGAAATTAAAACAACAGTTGACTGAATGTGAAAAACGATTACTTAATTTGGATGAAAAGCTTTCGGATATTTCTTCGGGTAAATTACAATTAGAACAAGAGTTGGACTCTAAAGATTCAGTCGAAAGACAATTAGAAGAACGACTGTTGGAAACTAAAAACAAATATGAAAAATTAGAGGGTATGTGTGCTAGTATATTTACTAAATGTCTAGTATTTCTATATTTAGATGTAATAATTGTATAATTTTCAGGTGAAATACATTCATTGACTACTGAGTTATCGCATATAAGATCAGTCTGTGAACAAGAAATGAAACGAAGACAAGAAGCAGAAGATAGAGTGGATATATTGTCTGCTCTCAACCATAATCTTGAACTCAAAGTTGAAGAATTGATGAGAACTTCGGGAACAAACAGTGATCTTCTTATAAAAATTAATACCGAGGTTACCGAAAAACAAAAAGAATTTCAACAAAAAGAAAAACATTTGAAACAAGAAATTGAAAACATTCGCAAAGAAAGAGACTCCAAATCTGATGAAATACGGGTTTTAAGTATAGAATTAGAGGATAAGAAGTCTTTGATTTTGAGATTCGAGAAAAAACAGTCAGAATTTGATAAAAATATTCAAATATTGGAAAATGAATTAAAGTTAACTCGAAGTGATTGCGACGAAAAACAGTCATTAGTTTACGACTTAAAACGAGAAGTGAATGATTTAAAACTCAAATTAAGTACTGTCTCGAGAGATCAAGAGTTATCTAAAGGTAATTGTCTTTAGGTTTAAATTAAGTTTAATATTTATTAATTTTAAATTAAAAATAAGAATGAAAATTGCATTTTCAAAATCGCTACTTTAATTCTGGCTAAACTTTATTATATAAATTATCAAGTTTACTTTTAACTCTTAGATTATAAATAAACTTAAAAATAATTTAATTAATCATTAATAAGAATAGATTACAATATTATAAATTCATATCAGAATTAAATTCGGATTTTAGGATATAATTTATTTTTAGATTTATAATAATCTACAATAGCTAACAATTAGTGAAAAACTAGCATGATATAAGTATCTTATAATATAGCATTATATATATAGATGCTATTTGTCAAAATGACAGTAATGGCCCAAATATCGATGAAAAATTTTAAAATTTCAATAATAACTTATTTTTAGCCAATACTTAATTAAAAAAAATATATTTTTTAATAATAATAATTATCTTATAATACTATTAATATGTGATATAAATCTGATATAAAATTTATTAAAATTAAAATTTTTAGGACAATTAGAGTACAAATTGAAAGACAGCGAAAAAGAATTACAATTAAAAGAACAGGAATTGGAGACAAGTCGTAAGGAATTCCGTGAAATAAGAGATAAAAAGTTTGAATTAGAGTTAGAAAGGGATCGACTTAAACGTGAATCCGATAGACTCGAGAAAACTTGTGAAGACAGACAACAAACCATTGAAGGATTGCGTCACGACTTAATACATATGAGAGAAGAATTTGAAAAATACAAAACTAATTTAGAAAAGCAATTGGAGGTCACAAAAGTTACCAATGAAGAACTTAAAGAAATTGGAACTGATTTAGACATTCAAAAGAAGATTTATAAAGAAGTTGAAGAAGAAAATCAATCCCTAAAAGACGATAACAGACATCTTCGAGAAAAGGTCGAAGAACTACGCGATGATATCGAAGGTATGATTAACTTTAAAGTAATTCATTTACTGAAGATATGGAAACTATGAAAAACCAGTTAATTTCTGTCGGGTTATTTGAAATTTATTATTCATTTAATAATCAGTTTTTGATTTATTTTATCTTTTCTATGATTTAACACTTAATTGATTTCACATTTGATTTCAAAGCTTTCAATTAATTTTTTTAGTTTATTCGCAAAATTTCCTTAAAATAAGAATTAAATTGATTTTTAAAATCAGAATTAATTACCAAAAACTGCACTTTGAATAAGAAATTTATGTTTATTTTATTTTTTCCTTCTCTTCAGTCATTTGGTGTACTTATTTTTTATGCAGAAAATACTGAATCAAATCAATCAAATACTGCATATCATAATCGAGAGTCTTCTCAAACTCTTCTAAACAACACAATACTAATGATCGCCGTTTCGTTTCTTATAATTGTCTTCATTTATCGCTTTATTATTTCTTATATTTTGCCCTTAATTTATATTTTCTTTTAAATTCTCTTCTCTTTATTTCAATCAATGAAACTCTAATTGATTTTTATTTCCTTTTTTGAAATTTATTTCCATTTATTGAAATCTTTTGATCATCTTTTGATTCATTTATTATTTTCTCCTTTTATTAGTTTTGTTTTATTTAATCAATACTTGATTTTCATTTTAAGAGTTATGAAAACCCTTTCATTTTAATTTTGATTTTTATTTATCCGTTTGTGTTCAGCCCTCGACAAACGGCATAGAGAAGTGCTCACAGAGTTTGAGTACGAGTGCGAACGACTACAGCAAAGAGCTATCAGTGCCGAGCAATTAGCTGAAGATAAACAGAGACAACTCCTCGAACTAGAAGAACAACAATCCATTACATTTGAAACGTTCAGACGACAGGCACAAATTGAAAAAAGACAATTAGAACAGACTCTTAACGATTTAGAGGTTAAGGTTCGCGAATCCATCACTGCTAACACTCGACGATATGAACGCGAAGTCGAGGGAACCGATAATTATGAACAACAAATTGAATTTCTTAATTCGGTTATCGTTGATATGCAAAAGAAAAACGATGAGCTCAGGAACAGAGTTCAAGTGCTCGAAGAAATCGGTAGACTTTTGCCACAAATTCTAAAAATAAGATTCACTTAAATATTAATTATAATTAGGTTTGGATGAATTCGACTCCAGTTTTCAGTCAAGAGTTGAGGTAAACGGTCACATACGGGCGCCCCGAGTCTTCTGCGATATTTGCGATATATTTGACGCACACGAAACTGAAGACTGTCCACAACAGGCAAATATTGAACAAGAGACAGCTGGACATACCTATTATCATGCAATAAGAGCAGAACGTCGCCCTTATTGTGATCATTGCGAGAGATTTGGTCACAATAACGATGAGTGTCCCGACACTGAAACCTACTAATGCTGTTCCTGTCGTCAGTACTCTTAAGACTTGTGGGATATTTCCATAATATATAGTTTTTCATTGAATTAATATTTTTTAATAATTTTCCAAAACTTTGATGAGATTTATAGAAAACATTTAGTGATAAAAGAAAATACTTTTATTTTTTGAATCAATTTTCTGTTGTTTTTGTGTGAAATTCATAAATATTTTCGTCAATTATTTTGTTTTTTATTTATTCAATATTTTCACTCCATTTCTGTCTTCGAGTTAATAACAAAACTTAAATAATTTAATTGTTTATTGAAAATGTCTTCAATAGAGTCGCTATTCATCGATTAGTTAATAATAAGTTATTCTTTAAAAATTTACAAAACATTAACCAAAAATTATTTCATTAAATAAATATTAAGATTTAATGCATTTTTTATGAATTATAAAAATATATAAACTTTTGTTTGTTTTTGTATTTTATATTTAATTATATTAACAAATGTTTTGATACAAATAGTAATTAATAGTTATTAAATGTTTTTATTAATAATTTCTAACGAAAAAAATTAATTTTAATTTTGTTAATCATTTATTTGTTTATAATTTAATTTAAAAAATAGAAAAATTCACTTTTAATTAAAATGTTTTTACGCCAATTAATGCAATAATAAATTCTAACATTAATTCAAATATTAATTCTATAATTGATTTGTTGTATGACTAGAGATTTGTTGACAATTTATTAATAATGCGAGTTATGAACCCTTTGGCTCTTCTCATGCGCTCAGATCGAGAAATGACTGGTCTCTTTTGGTGACTATACACCATATAATGAGGTTAATTAATGTAACGATAACTATAATTAATAAAACTATTAATATATAGAAAAGAATTGTCTGAAAATCAGCTGAAGTTTTAAGTAAAGAAAAAATTGAGAATTTGTTGTCATCTATCGGTTCAGGACTTTTCTCTTCCAGAGATGGTTTGGTTGGTTTCACTTCTGGCACTTCACTTGTTGTCAACAATTGAGTTGTTGTTGAGATATCGTCTTCCAGTTTAGTCAAGCAGTGGACCCATTCATCAGAACTATCGCCACAATTATTATGATTATCACAAATCAAATATCTTTCAATACATCGATTATTAAAACACTTGAATTCTATGTCTTTCACACAATTCGTTTCATTTCCTAATAAATTAAAAATATAAAATTATAATAAGATAAATCTCTCTCTCTCTCTCTCTCTCTCTCTCTCTCTCTCTCTCTCTCTC
>JAQFZM010001017.1:0-22006 GCA_034695785.1 Galumna obvia | reverse complement strand
TAATTTCATCGGGATATAAAATTATTTTTATTTATTTTTCATAAACTCTAATTATTCTAGATCAATATACTGAAAAGATTTTTAAAATATCTTGATCCATTCAAAAACTGTCAAGGTTTATGTGACCTAAGGTAGTTTTGTCCTTAACTGTATATTTAGGTTTAAATTAGAGTTCTTTTTTTAAAAAAAGGTTTGAGGGCAAAGCCTTAAGCACTACATTTGCGAGTATTTTTCAAAATATATTATTTTGTTATATATTATTGTAAAAGATTTGTTATGTTCAAATTAAATGAAAAATAATTATAAGAATTTGATAAAATTTTTGAACAATTATTTTAGTTTCCAAAGTTTACACTTCCCTTCGTTTCTGTCAAATGAAATTTTCCAATTACTAACAAAAGGGTTGCTTCCAGAAAAGGATAGCACGGCCTACCACTCAACTCAGTTTCTATCAAAAAGAATAAATTCCCGTTACTATCAAACGATTTGTTCTCTAGTGAGAGCACAGCTTACCACTTCCCACCGTTTCTATGAAAAAATAAAAAACTTTCCCCTTACAAACAAAAGGGTTGGTCTCAAGGAAGAACATAAACTACCACTACTTTTGGTTTAATTAAACGGTAGGGTTGATGGGTAAGTGGGTGAAAACGATTATATATACTACACTTACTATATAAATGTAGTTAAAAAATTTAATAAATCAGTACCAAATATTTCAATTATAAATCTAATACACTTTCACATCCTTGATGACTATTATCAAAAATTTTTCTATAATAGGTTTAAATCAAGGACAATCTTTAATAATCAAGTACGGGTGGTCACCCTAACTGCGACGGACTATTGGTCTCTGGATTGGAGTAAATATGAAAAATATCATCGTTTGGTAAATTAAAAGTCAAACTTTGGTTAACTTTAAGTACAAAATTTAAATATTGAGCGGAAAGAAAACTCCTGTTATTTCTATTGAAAGTAAAAATGTTAAATTTGAAAAATTCATTGAACTCCAATTCTTATTGATTTCTCATAGAATAAAACTGAATGGATGATAATTAATAAAATTTGTAATAATCACATTTATGTAATTTCTATGCTATTATTTAATAAAAATAGTTTAATAAATTATATTATATAAAGTAGAGATCGGCAAAGCCTTGAAAGGGTCATATTATTACATTGAAAGTGTTAACATTATTTATGGTAGATTATAAAAGAACTTGAATTTTCTTTGAATTTTTATTATATATCATAAGTTTTTACTTTAATCATACAGGCGTTATCAATATAGGGGGGAATTACAGTCATTTATCGATTGAGTGAAGTATCTCGGTGACAGGTAACTAGTTAACCCAACTGATAAGTTAACTCAATTGAATATAATTTACAGTTTATTTTCTGTTTGGGATTTAAGAATTGCTTAACTAAATTGATTAGTTAACCCAAATGATGCTTCACCCAACCGATAAATGACTGCATTAATTTGTTTTATAAAAATTCAAATTAGTTTTTAGAGTAGACTCTATTCAGTAAAGTATATCTGAAGAATAGTCCAAATATTTCATACGTTTATTAAAACAGTCACAAAAATGTCTGATATTTTTGTGATTTAATTATAAATGTTTGAATGGTTTCACTCTCGGACTCCTTTGTAGAGATGACTTCGAAATTAATAAAAATTATTCAATAAATTCTTTTTTTCATTTCTTTTCATCAAAATTTATAAACCATTCCTTTAATAAGAGTTTTGTTTTATTATAAAAAATAAAAAGATTTTATGGTCACATGAATCACATGAACCCGAAAGACAAAATCACGAAAATCATAAACCCGAACGACTATGGATGGGTGAATAAAGGATGGGATAGAGTAGATGTATAGCACAGTTTACAGTCTTATAAAAAAGATTCAAAATTATAACATTAAAAAATAATTTTTATTTAAAATATTAAACTATTTTATGTTTAGAATTTGAGAAAAATATGCGTTTTGGTCTAGGTCAAAAAATAAGAAAATTCAACTTTTTATTGCAATTTTGTGGGAAAAAAATTCTTTACCTTTGGGAAGTGCCCCTGGACGCCCTTGCACATCCCTACCGAACGAAAAAAACCGAAAGAAATCATAGAAACTAACACAAACCTAACTCTACATAACCTAACCTTACATACAGTGATGGCGTTTATTGGATTCCAGTGATTTAGTCCAATATCTCCGCTAATTTTCAACGAAATAAAATTACTTTTTAAAAATTATATGGTTTTTGCTCTAACTTTATAAAACGCAAAAATATCTCATTTACCAAGTATACTTTTCTTATAATTTACTATTTTATCAAATGTCTTATTTTTGATAAATGTAAAGAAATTAATATTATTTTTATATACTAGATTAAAAATTAATCTGTACATGCTCTTTTGCTCCTATTGTGCTTCAATATTCTTAATGGTTTTGGTATAATTTGATAAAATTTTGAAAATTCTAATTGATCTTGTTTAAAGGTTTCTTAACCAATTTTGATGAAACGAAATAAATTGAATTCAAAATAACATATAGTATTTATGTAGCAAGGTTTATTTAAAAATCTCTACTGGTTCCAAAATTATTGACGACAAAGTAAATTCATATATAAATAAATTCTATGAATAATAGCTATTAAACCAAATGTTTTCTTATATACTTTTATATATTTAAAGTGATTTAATACTTAATTACCAATAATTTTTGAACCATTTGAGATATTTTAATGAATCTTGGTAGATAAATACATTACATTATTTCTCATATAATTTACCTTGTTATATCCAAATTGGTTAAGAAACCTTTGAAAAAAATCAATTAGAACCCTCAAAACTTGCAAGCTGATTTTTCCCCAAAAAAATATGAATATCGAGAAACAAATAAACACACATAGACTAGTTTTTGATCTAGAATATAAAAATAATCAAAACAAATTTTAATTTCGTAACGTTTGATAAATATAAAACATTTGATAAAATAGTAAATTATAAGAAAAGTATACTTGGTAAATGAGATATTTTTGCGTTTTCATAAAGTTAGAACAAAACCATATTTGAGGTTAAAAAATATTTTTATTCCGATTAGTATTAGCGGAGATATTGGACCAAGATACAGGAATACGATAAACGCCACCATTGCTAACAACACAGCATTCGTGAAGTGGAAACATATCTGAATTTTATAAGAAAATTATATTTTAAAGAATATTCTTTTAAATTATGTTTTTTTTTTCGCTATTATTTGTTCGCGAATTTGTCGTTTGGGTTATGTTTTATGTATTATATCTATGATAGAGATTTTATAATAAATTTATAATTATTTATGATAGTTATATAAAATTATAATAAATTTATTTGACTTTGAATTCAGTACTTTTTAATCGCTTATAAACTAAATTATAAATTAATAATTTAAATGATTTATAAATAATTAATAGTCGGCTGACTTTCAATTAGTTTTATTTCAAAAAAAACTTTATTTAAGTTTACAATTATTTAAATATAATTACTTAAAGTATTTGTGTTTTGGCATCAAAATGAAGAGGAATTACAAAATTCGTACGAATTTTGGAAAATATTATATAATCTGAGACTCATTTCAAATAAATTATTGCTTTTAAATATTAATTAAATTCTAAAAAGAATTTAAATCGAGAGTTGATTTGATTATAATATAATATTTAAGTCTTTTATAATAAGTTTCATTCAATTTGATTGAAATTCCAAACATATGTCTAACACTTACCTAAAGTTATAATTCTTTTAACAAATTCTAGAAAATCTAATAAAAGTTGAGAAATGTTCACAGATAAGTTTAATCCAAACGCAGACTTAAAATCAACGATTAAAACAAAATACAATACTTTAAGAATAGTTTCAAATCGATTATTGGCTCTAAATTTGACACTGAATTGCACAGCATTTTATTGCTTTCAATTATTTGAAAATTAAAGTCAAATAAAACTGATTTAATGAGGTTTAAGTGATAGACCAGTGGATAACCATTAAAACTATTGGCTTTCCTTCACTTTAAGTTTCAAATAAAAGAAAATTAAATAGAATTAAAGAATTAAAGTATTTTTCTATAATTTAGTCTCAAAACAGAGAAATTACAGAACAAATGGAGAAAAAAAACGCGAAGTATTTAAAAAAAACCTCTAAATTATAGCGAAAAATACAAATTCTTGTACTCAAAAAACGAGAAAATATTTGAATATTTGAATAACCATTTTTCTACACTAATATACAAATTAATAGTTATAATAAAATTAATAATTAATTTGTAGTAATTGATTGTTTGTCAGATCATCAACATTATCAAGGCGAGTTTAGGAATTTCAGAGATGTTTTGTTCTCATAATTATAACATAACAAATGGTAAAATTAAGAGTATAAGTAAGTACAGTTAATTAAGTTTTGTGAAGTCAAGAGATTTTTGTCAAATTATTAATCATTTGTTGTAATAATAAAACTTCAAAATCTGTTTTGGTTTTTGTGTGTTTTGCAGTTCAGACAAACAAACATTTCATTTGAGTGTCTCTAAGACTGTGCGGGCCTTTGTGTGGTAGCGACAGTTTCGTACGGCAGGTATCGGTTAGTTGTGTTACGCTGTCTCTTATCCTTCCCAGCAGTACCTAAGATAGTGATTTGACGACAGCACAGACAGACCACAGGGCGACAAAAGGTGTGGATTAGTAGAAGAAATGATAAATTCAAAGCATTAGTTACTACTATTCAAAGGCATTAATTAATGAAATTAATAATAATAATTAACTTAAATATAGTAATAATTATATTATATTATATTATATTATAATTAAAATTATAAAATAGACTAAAAAAAGTAATGAATAGTATATTACAGGAAAAGTCAATTGAGTTTAACTTCAAGTCTTAACAACTTATCCGAAGATAGTTTTTAATGAAATATCAAAGACTTTCAAAATAATAAAATGATAACTCTTTAATAGCAAAGGAAATGAGCGATGAATCGATGATTTTCTGCATTTTATATATTAAATGATTGGATTTTTATTTAAAGATATATTTATATTAAAAAATATAAAATAGATTCCAAACAAAAAAACACAAAATATATTCTAAAATAAAACAAAAGAGAATCGCATTTAAATAATTAATTTAATTTAACTGCTTTTAAGTAGAATTTAAGTAGAATTGGCCTAAAATTTCAATTAATCTTAATTTTATATTATTTATAATCAGAAGAGAGGAGACAATCATTTCATGTCTTTTCTCCGGAAACTATTTTATAATTAACTGACTTTAAAACAAATAAATATAAATAAGAAATAAAAAGCGGAAAATATTTGACAAAAAAAATTCTATTCAAACAATTTTTGAAATGAAATAAATCTCAACAAAAAGGAGTTGTTTTGCGAGCATTTGAGACAAAAATAAATATAATAATCAATCAATCAATCAATAGCTGCCAAAACTAATAAAACTAAAAGAGTACTGCAATCAATTGGCTTCTAATTAATTATAATTAAAAGATGACTATAAATAATCAAACGATTTCTTATTCCGTGTTTTTTCTTTTGAGGCACTTATTTGGCACTGATTTGGTCCCGATTTTAGTTACACATTATTTACTCAAACTATTCATAACTAATTTTGTAAATATATTAATAAATCAAATCATTTAACAAATAATTGATTTGAAAAACTATTTTAAACATTAATTTCTTTTATGTAAATATAACTGTCTTTCGATTCAACTATAAATATAAATAAAATCATTTATATCTTTCATTTGAAAAAAAAGAGTTAAAAACTATTAAAAACGAATAAATTTCTCTAATTTTTGTGTTTTTGTCTAAATTTCAAATAAAAGCTGCGATTCTTATATTAAGTATAATTAAATTTGACGGCGATTTTCATTTTAAATCATAAAATCTAATAATTTTGACCACTTGTGGACCCCTTTGATAAAGAGAATGCATCGAAAAATGGATTTTAGCGCCAAATCCTCTGAAGCTGATCTCATCTCATGCAGTACTCAGAAGAAGAAGTCTTTTGAAATTCTATTGAATTAAGAATTCTTATGAGTGAATAAAACATAAAAAACATTTAAACGAATAAAAATTTTCTATAAAATATCACAGATTTTGCAATTATAGCACAATATTTATATAATTTATATAACACTTCAATCATAAGAATATCTTTCAATAATTTGAATGCAATTCCGAAAAAAAATTAAAAATAAAAACAATAGAAAAAGAAAAAAAACTAAAAGAAAAACAATATTATCGGGTAAATAACCCACCGGTCGATGTGAGTGAGTCAATCACTGCAGTGCCCGTATGAGTGGTTGGATAGTCAGTGGCCGCCAGAAGTGCTGCATTTGAGGTGAGAGCTGCGAATTGTTGATAATCATATGGCGCATAGAGAAGACTTGTGTCCGGAGCGATCAATGGTGGTGGATGTCCACTCCCGTTGATCAATGCGGCACTGGTTGGCACTGAGAATTGGCGCGAACTGATAATCAGTGGTGCGCCTAATGGCGTCGAGTGAGTGTTTCTAAAGGGTGTGGTCAAAGCAACGGGTATTGGCGTCAATTTATGTAACTGTTCGGCATCTAAACCCAATTGCATACACTGTTCGACTGGACATACATTAAAAATAAAGCAAAAATTAAAGACAAATGAATCGATTGAATGGTATTGTATGGGACTGACTGTTTCGTTGGCTGCTGTCACGATAGGTGCCGTTAATTATAGCCAATTCCATGAGTTGCCTCTTTTTAAGCTCGTCTTCGCCGTCGATCTGAATAGTTTGAAATCATTGAAAAGAAACAGAAATTTTTAGAAAATACACATAAAATAAGTACTAAAAATAAGGACAGAAAATGATTAATTGCTAACAATTGGTATTAAAAGCTTTTTAATCTCTTCGACAGCTCTTTGAATTTTGACATTCGCTCTATTGTTGGTGTCTTCGACAGTGATGAGGACATGGAGTTTATCGTTCAGGTGTTCCCAATTGGGTTTTCCGCGATTTGCCTCTTCCTGTATGTCATAAAACAGTGCATTAGTTTTCACTTTACATAAAAAAGCGAAAATCCATTAAAAAGAGAATAATCACAATAAGAGATCATTAAATTTTAAATTTGAGTCAAAAAGACTTACACTTAAAGAGAAAGAAAGAAATAGTCATTTAAGAGTTTATTTACTTATCGGTTCCACATTTAAAGGTAAGCATTAATTGAATGAATAGAAGACATGAGTCATGAAAATTGATATTTCATTATAAAAGCAAATAAAGAATTTATGTTTCGAAGGGAAGAGAAGGCAAATGACAATACATTTAATTGAGAGTCAATTACTTACTTTCTTTTTGTCGCGCATCGAACCCCTTCCGCGAACCATTATTTTACAACCGGTTTCCTGTTCTAACTGTTTGGCGGTCATACCTCTCGGGCCAAGTATTCTGCCCACAAAGTTATACTAAAATACAAAATGCAATCATATATTTAATTATACGAAATTCACGGATCATATAATAATATAATATAATTATTATTCAATAAATCCAAAACTAATTTAATTTTAATATCTATTGATATTCAAATTAATGCAAATCAAGTCACTCAAGTTTAATGGCTTAAGGATTTAAAGACACTTACTTCTGGGTGTTCCTCAACGGGAACGTACACTTTCTCTTGTCGGGACACCACTTGTCCTTCGGGTTCCGGCAGAGCCAATGGTTTCTTTTCCATACCATTGATTTGAAATAAGTTTTGTCGAACTTTACTGATCTCTGGATTAATGAAAATAAAAGAGAAGATAAGAATAAATCAAATGTCGGCTCAAAAATCATTAATAATTCAAAAAATAGAGAAAAGCAATAAATAAATATCAGAGAAAAAGAGAGAAAATAAAACATTTAAAAAAGTCCTAAAATATTGAGTTCATTACAAATCTTAAAACACTTTTCAGAAATGAGTTTAATTCTTAAAAGAATTTTTGGGACTGACTTTCAATTATAGAGTCAAATGTGAAACACAAACAATGAATTGAATATAAAAGTGATTTAATAAAACTCTTAAAATGAGTCACATTTGCATTATTCAAATCAAGTCAAGTCAAGAGGACTTCATTTTATTATAATTCAAATCAATTCTTATTGTTTAGTAAATCCATACAAAGAATACCTGTTTTTTTACGAAAAGAATAAGAAATTCATTTCATTAAGAAAAGGCGATAATTAGCTGAAGGAAAACACTTCAAATAAATTATGACAATTCAGTCCATTTGAATGAATTCCCGAAAATTAGCCGAAATTCCTCACAAAATCACAGAAGACTTTACGACGATTTCATTTCCTATTCACACAATAATTCAGACAAATAATCAAATAAATGAATGACTATTCATAAAATGTTGACATCAACTCTTATACTACAATCGATAGAAAATACTCAACAAATCAAAGAAGTGATAAAAGATTTGCTTATCATAAGGAAAGTCAAACAATGATATAAAACTACGACCGAAAAGATTCAATCAATTCATTCAACTGATTATTAAACTCGTAATCAATGGTTGCAATACTCGGTTCACATTCTGAAGAGCTCCTCAACATTTTTTACGGAAATTTACTCTTGACTTCAAGCAAAAGATGTGCACGGATTAACTCAATTTAATAACACTATATTTATTTGAAGATAAAACTGCGGAAATCATTTCAGAATCGATTCTATCATTAATAGTATTAATTTAATAAACTTTACGATTGAATCGTGAATCTGACGATTAATATAACAATTGTATTTATACTAAATATTCTGAGTTGTGGTGATGTCGAAAGCAGTGCTATTTTATTGATAAGAATAATCAGAAGACTATAAAACATCTGTTTTGTTATATGAATACCGACCGATAATAAACACAATTAGTGTTAAATGAAAGCTAAATGTAATAATAAATGTATTAATATTAAAGCCAATACCGAAGCCAACCATTCAATGAAATTTGAGTGCCTTTTCAAGAGTGCGACCGATTTCAAAGACACCTTTTGTTATCGACTCATTCATAGGCTTTGGGTCTAATCCTATGAATAACTATAGAGAAGTGCTGTCAATCAAACTGATTATATGTACTTAAGATTAATCATATCTCGCTTTTTAACAAAACATTAATAACTGTTCTTTCAGTTGTTTAATGTATTTCAAAGACTTAACTAAACAATAATGCAATCAAATCATTACCAAAAGATTTATTCATTACTTAATAAGAATATAAGATTCAGATAATAAAGTATTCAAAGAAAAGCTACAAAATATGACAAAAATTTGATTACAGTTTTCCCTTTCAGTATAACAATAAATACAT
Organism: Galumna obvia; assembly: GCA_034695785.1. Classification (NCBI taxonomy): domain Eukaryota; kingdom Metazoa; phylum Arthropoda; class Arachnida; order Sarcoptiformes; family Galumnidae; genus Galumna; species Galumna obvia. The sequence goes on along the minus strand of JAQFZM010001017.1, from coordinate 12,636 downwards.
AATTCTTAGATAAAACATTAAAATGTTATTAAAGTTATATTAAATATTAAACATAATTGTGTCTGCAGTAAGTCATATAAAAAGATATTAAAATTGCACGAACAATTTCACTAAAAAATACCTTTCTCTAAATGATGAAACTCATGGCTTTCCCTTAAAATCGAGGATCAAAAGGAAAATAAAAACTAAAATCAAATCATTAAAATTAATCCCAAATTAGTAAAAGAGATAAATCAAAACACATTTGAAATACAATTTATTAAATTATTTAAAACAAAACCTCAAACCAAACAAATTAAAAGCGTTGGAAGAGTCAACCAAAAGAGCACTGGAATAACGGGTGGGTGTGTCACACATTCGGCTTAATTGGCGTTACGGTTGCATTAGACCAGAAAACAATGACATATTAGAGCCTTAAACCATTGCACACAAACACACCGTTAGGAAGAGAAGGACTTTAACAATAAAGGAGAGCACAACTGGTACTCAACTCTATTATTATTCAACAGTTGTGTGCGATTCGCACCCAACCCAACAAATAAATTAAACGACAATAAAAAAATTCATTTGAGAAATGAATTCAAATGAAAGTTTTCTCGAAAATAGGGTTCGAGTTCTTAATCGCATCAATGCTTTCAACGGTTCGACAACTGGTCTCTAATTTAAAGATCAAATGTTACTCTAAATTGTTTTCATCTAAACATCAAACATATAATTAAAATATAATTACATTTTAAATAATATTACCGATAATAAACAACTAAATACTTAATTGCTTTCAAACTGAGGGCTAAACTAAAAAAATATAACTTTTCCCTAAAATGATATACCCTTACACTTCTCCTAATTTTTTCCTTGAATTTAATGAATTTAAAGTGAAATCATTTAATGAAAACTTGAATTAAAGGCAAAAACTAAGTTAAGAGCAAAAACTAATCTAAAAATTATGTCAAAAATAGAGTAAAAAACAATTTCTTGAATCAGCTCTTAGTTGAATCCAATCCGTAGGAGATATACGAAGGATAAAGTATTGCTCTTTTTTGTACATTTAATGTAATCATTTTGAGCCCAAACACCAACGCATTCAACGTTTTATAAAATCGAGAAAAATATATTTAATTTCAATAATAAAGTAATTTGTGTTATGTTTAGAGCGGTTTTCAGATAACAAAGAAAAGGAGAAAAAAAACTAAAATATCAAACGTTTTGAGAGCGACAAAAATCAGATGAAAATTATTTTCACAAACAATCGCTAAAAATCAATCGCAAACTCTTCAAAACTGTTCCTAAACATTGATTTAATGCATAAATAATGAATAAAAGCAATAATTTTTTTGATATAATGAACGGTTTGCGAGAAATTAACACTTTTTGTGAACAGATTTTCAACATTAATGAAGAAAAAGGAAAATCAGTTTCAGATTAGAGACGAATAAAAAATTAGAAAAAGACGAGGAGTTGAACACCAGAGAGAATAAGTAGTGAAAAGGGGAACAATTTTAGACAAGAACACTGGCAGAGCCCTTGTGGGGCATATATGGGGTGCAGATAAGACCGACGAAAATATATTACGAAATATAAGAATCAGAAACAAAATTAAAACCAGAAATCACTGGAAGGCATACATATATTGTATAACAGGAACTCCAAGACATCACTGGAGTCTTAAACTTGAAGACTGTGGGCGAGTGCTGTGTGAGTGCAGTGAAGTTATGCTGTGCTGTGTTGGGGTCACCACTGATGACACGCCTCAACATTCAAAACACCAAATGTTAGGAAATTATTGTTATTGAAATCAATCGATAGGTTTTCAAAAATCATTTTTGTCTTCTCTTATGACAAATGACTTAAATTTTATGTTTTTCACTAAATTTTTGCCATTTTTTGCTCATTTTTGTGACAGTTTTGCAAAGAGTTTGCATTTGGAGACAAATGAGAAGTTTGGCCTCAAATGAATAGTTGACAGTATTTATGGACTTAAGACAAGACTTGTGCTCAAAGAGAGAGAAAAATCTGAATTTAAATTTTACGGCTATTTTTAAACACAAAACTAAATCACAAACAAAAACATTGTTTAAAGCATTAAATAATTGTATTCAACCAATAGTTGGTTTCGCAGCGCTTCCAAACCTATTCTGTCTTAAGACAAATCAGATGAATAACAATTAAAATCAATTAAAAGAGAAAATCCTTGACTTAATGGCACTCAAAGAGTACACGACTTATGATTTAAGACAAATACAAATATATATAATAAATACAAACAAAATATTACTTCAAATCAATTGAATCATAAAATCATTCGTTTAAATGTCTTTTACGACATTTCAAACAAAAATCATATGAATCACGACTTAAGAATTAATACAAACCAATTAAAAGACAATCAAAGAGTAATTCAATTAAAGGATAATTAATATCTTAAGACATACCTTCATCGAGAAGTCGTTCGATGTGGAGGAACACATTGGGAAAGGCTGTCAACTGTTTGCGGTCTTTAAGAAGTTGTGCCAAATAGTCAGCCGTCGACTGCATCGATATATTGTTATTTGTTGATGAAGTAGTTGTCGAGGAATTGCTGTTCTCTCCCATTATATTATGGGGGAAACGATATAATGATTCTTCTGATGGTTTCAGAAAAATGACTTTCAAGAACTCAATGATTACCAAATGATTTAATCGATTGACTCGATATTTATATTATTATACATTTGAATGGTTTTGTTGTTTTTGACAAATGATATAAACATTTAATTTCTAAACAAATTAACGATAAATTGAAAACATTTTCTGACAAAATATCAAATTAATGTTCAACCGATGAATAAATGTCTAAAACTTGTTCAGTGAGTTAAGTGTCCAAAACACCACTGATTGCACTTTTTTACGATATCTGTGACAACACTCAACACAAAACTCACATAACATTCAGGTTTCGTCTCTTAAAGACAAAACGTTTACTCGCATTGACTGAAGCGCTGGTATTGAGAGAGACTCGCACTCAATGTTAACACCATTGACTCAAATGTTCTCTATTTTGTGTTTTAGGCTTTTTTCAAATGCCTTCCACTCTGACGGCAGAGCACAGGATAAACCCTCTGAATGGGAGCCACTCTTCTGACTCGCTTTTGGAACGCATTTTGAAAAATCTCTGCATTTTTGTTGCAAATCTCAGACATTAGAGTCGTTTGAGTCTCTGTTTGTGAGCCCTCACACTAGTGCTCATGACGTCATCCATACATTCAGTCAACACACGTCCCAAACGAGAATCTCTGACCCAATCACTAACAACGTTACACTTTTTTGATGCGGAGGAGTCCACAATGAGTCCACTGATGCTATCAATACAATGAAAACAACTAACTTTTAAATTAAATAAAACCATAATTTAAGCCATAATTCACTTCACATTTTTTAATTAAAATCTTTTACAACTCATTCACCAAAAATGGTTTTTTAAGTCATCGATTAATTTCGGTTTTAATTAAATTTAACATAAATTAGTTGTAAAGTGTATGCAAATAATGTTTTTAGTGTTGTTTAAAAGTTGGAGGTTGTGTTCACTTGTGTTCACTTGTGTTCACTTGTGTTCATTTGAGCTCAAAATAAAAAATAAATCGTTTAAAACTCTTTTGTCCAAAACGTTTATCCGATTTCGTAAACATTTTTGATTAATAAGTCTTAAGTCTTATTTAATTTAAAAATAAGAGCATTCAATGAGAATAAAATGTTTTAATCCAAACCTTAAGGAATAACTAATTCTGTAACCATTTTGAGTGCAGAGGCGTTCATATTATGTAAGAGCAGAAGAAATGGAAAAACATATAAAAAATACAAAACTTTTCAATACTTTTCAATTAGTTCTCATTTTTTAATTCAAAACTAAAATGAATTAAATTTTATTGAATCATTAATTTTAATAAATGCATTCATAAATTCCTTTATTGGAATCGAGTCATAAACTCTCCTTTAGATACAAATCGCTTCAAAAGTGACAGATTTTTTCTACTAAACAATTGTTGGCAATGAAAGGTTGCCTTACTTTCATTTCCGGAGCTCTTCTAAAATGTTCTTTTAAGGCTTAATAAGGCTTAACAACGCTTTATATCATTGGTTTCACAAATAAATTCACAGCAAATTAATGGCATTGAAATCATTATTATTTCCAATTAATTATTTTATAATATGAATGACAGGTATATATATATATGAACCACAAATAAATAACATATTTACAATTTACCCATTTTAACATTTCAACATTTAGCATCTAGCTAGATTAGCTAATTCAACTATAGGGAGACATTAATTAACTTTTAATTACAAACTCAGAATTAAACGATTTATAATGAGAACAAAGTTTTGCCCATATTTTTGAAAAGCCTTTTGATTTAAGTCCTTTAAATTAACTCTTTTCAGTTATGAAAGGGCTGTTTCTCATCTCTCTCCCCATTATATAATATACTGTATATGTCATAAAATTTTGATTCTAGTTAAAAATGTCTTAATTAATGAAGACCCTTATATACCGGGTAATTAATATTAAAAATTAAGTTTAATTAAAATTCTGGATTAGTTGTGACTTAAAGGTTACTTCCGGTCGAAACAACAAAAATATGTATTTTATTATTGAGTTATAAGAAAATGATTATCATTTGAAAAAAAGTAAATAATATATTTAGAGTCAAAATTAGAATTCTTTGAAAAAAGTCTTAATTAAAGGACTTTAAATACTTTAATCTTAAATATTTTGTATTTTTTTGAACACATTTTTTCCATAATTTGATCGATCAGTTGAGTCCTCGACGGCTCTGACTTTAATTAATTTGAGTCATAAGTTTTTGTCGAACGCCTTATAGACTTCCTCTGCAAAAGACTGCAAAAGACGACTAAAAAAATAGTTTTCATTTGATTTTGGAGACGAAAAAAATACAAAAATACAAACAAAAGTCACAATTAATTATCTAATGTTTTATTTAGAACTGGAATAAGGGTTTCAATTCGTTTGTCTGTTAGTTATGAACTGAATCCCTGAGTGAAACATATTTTGGATTTGCATTCATCTAAAGCTACGAAAAAAGAAAAGAAGGTTTAATATCGCATTACATTTGAGTGGTTTACTCATAATTCCAGGATTTACTCAAAATTCTGGTGTTTTTTTTTGCCAAACCATCTGACAATTTATGACAAATAATGTGATGGAAATAACATTTAATTTCAAAATTATAAAAATTCTTACAGAAAATACTAAAAGAATTCATTTAAAATATTTCATTATTTGAATTAAATTGAAATCTGATTCCTATAATTCATTAGTTTTTCTTATGATTCCGGGAATGTCTGAGTCTTTAAAATCATTAAAATAATTAAAATAGATTTTGAAACTCTTCTGAATTGGAGACGACTTAAGAATAAAGTTCTGGAATCAAAACAAAAGTTTGTCTTAAAAAATGATTTCAATGAGAAAAAGACCAGAATTTATATAAATATCTGAATAGTTATTCATTAACAACAGCTATAACTCAAAAGTTAGGAACTTTTGAAAACTGAATATTTTTTGTAGAAAAATATTTATAGAAGAAAAATAATTATTAAAAATAGCCCAAAAATGAACAAGAACAAAATTGGGAAATGCTAACAAAAATGAAAAATAGTGACAAAAAGCGTTGAAATGTGTTTTATGATTAAAATCTCTATAAAGAGTTTGCAAGAGATACGACTCGACTATTAGTTATTAGTGCTTACAATAAATAAAAAAGTATTTTAAATATCCATATATTTTAGTATTTTAAAAATATTCACCAAAAAGAGAGCACTACTCAAACCAAAAATGAAATATTAGGTAATTATTAACTAATCTTAAACTTAAATTATCTGAAAAACTCCAACAATTCCGTCAATAAGTATATAAGTATACGAAACGATCAAAAGAATTGATAGCATATGTGTTGAACTCTTAAATATCAAAGAAAAAGATTAAAGACAGCGAAGACTCACTTTAAGTGATGGAAGAGCTAAAGAAGAGTTGAATCCAATATTCTAATAGTTTTTTGGAGAGCATTGAGAGCACTAACCATTTAGACATCAGTCATCAGTTAAGTAAATGAATATAAATTTCTTAATTGAATTATTTAAGTTGTATTTAGAAGAGAGGAAAGACATACAACTGTCGAGCAGTTAATCAAATATTTAAGCCTTTCCTCTATTCCTAACCATTGCTCTAACCATTCCTCTAATCAAATAACTCATTCACTAAATCTTTTGAGTTGTGAAAACTTTTTCTTTTATTTAATTTAAATATAATCAAGATGACCTAGCAATCTTATTATAATTTGTGGCATCAAATTGTAAACAAACTTGCCCATTCAATGTCTGCCTGAGTGGTAGGCTTTCAAATTGACAAAATCTTATCTCATGCCTACCATTGAGTGAACAAACAATGAGGTATTGTATTAAATGTTTCGTGAAATGACTTGAGGCACATCCTGGGTGTTTTCAAACTAGCAATTAAAGAACATTTCCTTTGACTCAAAGGTTTTGATGAATAATAAAAGAATTTTTGAGTAAATCTTGAGTTAAGTCGAGAAATAGTTAGAAAATGATTCGTTAAATGAGTCCAAAAAGAGAAAGTCTGAGAACTTAAAGTTAATGAAAGTACATGTATTTGTGAAAGTGTTTTATCTAACATTTGTTTACGCATTAATGCAAATCTAAATCAAAACTAAAAGATATCAAAAGTTCATAAAATTGATGACAAAAAAGACTAAAAACTTTTTGAATTCTTTCCAAAAATATTCAAAAAAGTTTTGACAATTTATTGAAATTTATTTCAAATAATAAAGAAATTTAAAAATATATGATTTGAAGATAAACACAAAATCAATATTTTCTTTAAAATTTTTTAGTCATAAATACATAACTTTTAAAAATAAAATCTAAAAATTTATTCAAAAAAATACCTCAAATCTAATCAAAACAAATTGTGATTATTATTATTATTTGACGACAAATTCGAAGTCATTTCTTGGCGTTAATACTCTGTTTAATGAAAAAATTATTTGTATTTCGAGATAGTTTTCATCGATTAATGTCTTGTTTATGGGTTTTCCCAACATTTTGTTTGTTCGTCGCATACTTTTAATTTCATAATGAAATCCATGTACTGAAAGCCAAGAAATTGAAACTAAAAAAACAAATTGAGATCCAGTGCTCACACATAGAGAGACAGATGTAATGAAATAAAATTATTTCGGAGAGAAAAATGGCGATCAGATTATAGTCGGAAATGAGAACTAAATTTAGAGCCAAAATATAAAAAGAGAAGAAGTGATAAAAAATAAGTAACTTATGATAAGCGTAAGAAACATAGAGATAGCAGAAAGGAAAGGGAGGTGGAGGACGACTACAGTGTGGGATAGGATTATGGTTTGAATTACGGCTTTTGTATGAATGAATAAATTGCGTGAATGAATGCCAGAAGAATTGCTTTCTTCAAAGTGTTGATGAAAAGTGACATCGTTTTGGTTACGATATGTTACGAATAATCAGAAAAATCATTAAAAGACAAAAATTATTTTAACGAAAATGACTACAACTTTGGCACACAATCGGTATGACTACCGATGTTTGACAGTCATCAATGTTTTGCCCATAATATCAGACTCAATGATGAATTGCTCGTTAATAATGAGACTTTCAATCAGAGCTCATCCATTAGAAGACTCATTATTAAAGTCAATCATTTCATTCCTTAAAATTCTTAATTATTAAACCATAAGAAAGACAACCACTTCATCAAAAGAGTCCATTTAATTGCAATCAATTTAAATGGAAAATAAAAATGAAAGGATAAGTTTAACCTTTGAACTATTATAGGCTATAATTTATAGTTAAAACTTCTATATTTCAATTGTTTCATAGGATTTCATAAAACCCTTGAAATTAAGAGAAATTCAAAGATTTAGTTCTAATAAAAGTGAGTTCTGAAGGCCGTGAAGTCAGTTAAAAATCACTTAAACTCTTGATTTACTGTAATTTAAATATTCCACATTTAGTTCAAAAGTGGTGTAATCATGACAGCGGGTCTCCAATGAAGAGGACAACCAATCATTTCATTGGTTTACTTATAAAGAAATGAAAGAATTATTTGAAAACCAATAGAATCTCAATATTCGAGTATTTCATTATATAAATGAAATAATTATAGATTTAATCAATCATTTGAGTCATAATAACAAAAACTAAATTAAAAACATAATCGCCTTAAATACTAACCATTTTTGTAAATTTCTTATACAATTTATTTTCAATTCTCAATAGAAAAAACATAAAAGTGGAAAATTTTTGCACCTATCTACATTTTTGCATTTTACTTTTGACTTAAGTATGAAAATAAGGAAAGGAATATAGAAATCAAATGATTGCAGAAAAAAAGCGGAAAAGTTGAAGAAATGCTTTAAAATGATTGAAATGAAAGGTATAACTAATGCCAATACAAATTAGTGGTGAAAAATGCTTATATGGAAAGTGCTATTACGACATCACATTAGTGATGGGTTGCGCCAATTGGCGATCAGTTGAACGGCACGGATGACAGTCAGCTATCATTTGTCATCCAAAAACGAATTCTCATTTCAAGAATATAATACATCAAATAATACTAAAACAGTTAACTGTAATAAATAATCAGTAGAGATGAGTAGAGCACAAGTTATTTGAGTGCTTCACCTAATGTTAGGATACAGATAACAGAGTGAAAGATCCGAGAAAGAGATATATACCGGCATCGGCTCTACGCCAGAACTCAAACACTTCGGACATCAATTCTAAGAATATATTAAAAGCGACTGAAAATTGACGACAAAAAATACTATAAAACAAGATTTGATAGTTTAGGGGCACAGATCTTATTGCACACCATTTGACAGCATTGCAATGCATCGCAAGAATCATTTCTTTAAGAATTTGTGGTTAAAAGACTCAAAAATATTTGTCAAAACTATTTTAAGATCGAATTCTTCAAAGAGTGTGTAATAGACATCAATCGACTAAAAAATATTTCACAAAATTTAAACGTTTTTTCTATAATAAAGACATTATATGAAAATCAATAGGAATTCCTCATCTATTCAATGAACAAAAAGGCCGAACGGAAAGACATTTCAATTGATAAGACATAAGAATTACGTTTCAAACAAAACGAGTATTGGATAAGAATTTGTTGAATAATGAAGTTTTGCTTCAATGAAAGCGTTAAACCAATTGAATTTTTTTCGCAATCAATGCAAAAAAGTTAACACAAAATCAAACATTTGATGAATGAATAAAAGAAATGCAAATAAAAGCACAAAATAAGTGCTCAGAACTAATTTATTAATAATAAATTTCAAAATAAATAACAAAGAATTATATTTAATGTATGGGAAGGGATGGGAAGGGATATGAGAAAAGTGAGGGAATAGAGTAATGCCGTCAGTATAGGAAAGAGTAGGAAAGAGTGAGAAAATTAAAAAATATTTTTTTTTAGTTCAAAAGAGGAGTAAATATAAATATAAAACTAAAAAATAAGTCAAAAAATGTAATGAATAGTTACTAAACATTTGTGACTCAAATTTATTTCCTAAACTCATTTTATTTTGAATTATGTATAAACTCTAATACCGGTGCCAATTGTCACCATTAATGATAATCTTGCAAATGTTTATGTATTTTCCATAATTTAATTTAAATGAAAAATTAAAACCAAAAAAAATACATTTTATATAAAAAAGTGATTACAAATTCAAAACGAAATTTACTGAATATAATAAAGTATTAAAAATTCTGGAAAAATACATAAAATTAAATTATGGAAATCATTACTGAAATATCATTAAATCCTACACTTAAAGACCGTTTAGGACTAATTTGACTCTATATCTGAATTAGTATTTAATGGTAACACAAATGAAATAAAAAATAGAGTTAAGGAATCAATGATTCAAAAATAATTTCGATCTAATGAACCAAAAAATTAGTCAAAAGATGTTTATTTTCATAAAACAGTTTAAACAGAAATGTCAGTCAATAAAGACTGACAGTGAAGTGAAAATGTCTGTAAAAAAGAATTTGTCGTAAAAAATGAGTGAAAAGAGAAGACAATTCTGACACAAACCAAAGAAATCATAACTATTTTCCGAATGAAATGAAAGTAATTTTTGAATACTATTTATAAGTGAAGAAATTCAATCAAAAAAAGAAATGAAAACTTTGGTGAGAGAGAGAGAGAGAGAGAGAGAGAGAGAGAGAGAGAGAGAGAGAGAGGGCAAATTTATACCGAAGAAATAAATTGAGCACCAATTTGAACAGAGGCAGGAGAGGCAGCCCCAAAGCCCCACACCATTGCATTTATTCCATTGTTGTAGATGTGGCTGAGCTGCTGGTGTAGAAGTAAGTCGAACCAAATCTGCTTATCTGTTTAGTATTTGCCCAAATAGTAAACCAGCGCTTGTGATTCGGCTCAAAACGGCTTTCAGAAACAATACCAGTTTTTGAAGCCCACAAATATTGTTCCTTTTGTATCAAATCTACTAAATATGGAACAAATACTTCTCTGAATCGGATCTGAATCTCTTCAAATCATTTCTTTTTTAAGTTTTTCGGATATAATTTGCTCTTAAATCCAATACACGCGCAGAACAACAAAATAAGTACGAATGAAAGAGAAGTTATGCCCACTCTTTCAAAGACAGGGTATTAAAAACGTTAACACAATATTCAAATTAAGTTCAACACTGAATTCGTACATTAAGTGTTCCGCTACTCATTCAGTCCACTAAATGGCAATCACTCTACCAATCAATAAAACTATTAATAGTAGAGAATAAGAGGGCCCTCATATCCATTATATCCATAATTTTCATTCTCTAGAACTCAACCAAATTAGTTAAATCTCGAAAATATGTATTTAATTTTGTGTTTAACTAAAACATCCAGTTTTTGATTAATTACATATAAAGACTATTTATGACAAACAGTGAGAAGGGGGTGAGGAGGGGGTGAGGAGGGGTGAGAAGTAATAACCGAATCACAAATTTATAAGTCCTTCAAAATAAAATTTGATTTTAATCCGATTTAAAATACTTTTATATGAATTAATATTTTGAAAGCATTGGATGAGAAACGAATATTTCATTTCAATATAGAATTAAATATTATTTGAAATCATTTCAAACTTTATATAAATGTAATAAAAAATAACAAAAATTAATGGAATAATTTGCACAAAACGATAATAAAATGTCTTTTAAAATGTTGTGATTATGTGTGCCATCAAATTACTGATGATTATAGGAATGGATTCAGAGCACAGAATTGACTCTTAATTTACTTGTGATTCTATGAAAGAAAAGATAAAACACGAGCAGAAAACAAGAGATATTATTTGACCATTGATTGCAGGCAATAAAATAGTGATGAATTGATTGGCAAAGAGTCTGTGAAAAGTGAATGTTAAGCCCCGAGTGGTATAACTGGTACTAATTGGTATTCATGTCAGGCATAACACTCTTTTCTAATCAACTTCAGTAAAACGATGATTATTAAAGCCTTTTCACTGATTGCGTAAACCATTAGAAGTCAAAAATAAAAATTGACAAAAGAGTGATATCACTCCACAATGTGTTACCACTTCTAAGTGAATCAATTTAAGTCAATTTGATCCTTAATTTGTCCGTTTATTCTAATTTTATTGTAAATTATACTTAAAACTAAATAATATCACATTTCATTTAAAACAGATTTATATCAATATTGATATGTCTTTGATTTCAATAGAAAACATTTTATTATTATTTCGATTCTTTCAAACAAATAATTAAAATATTAAACTCATATTTTTCTTTAAAATATATAACTTTTGTGAGTATTGGATGAGAGAATCGATAAATCAATAAATTGAATAAAAGCGAAAACTATTTTTATGCAAATATTAATTTTAGTAATTTTTTGGTTCACATTTAAAACTCTTAAAATAAGTTGAGGTCAATCAAAGTGTAGACTATCTATCAATATATCGGAACAATTGTTAAATTTTGGTGATTATGTGAAAAGTAGTGAAAATTGGTTTATATCACACGATATTAATATTTTCTCTCATTTGCATATTAGTAATGAATATGTGGTTGTCTTAAATTATACTTTTCTTTGAACTGTTGGCTATATTTCATGAATACTTTCGCCAAATGCGAGAATGCAGTTAAACGAGAATCAAATTGAGAGAAGAAGTGCTGCAAAAGAATGTGCACACATCGTGTCTACGCGATTCAGTGTAATATTAAGACCAAGACAAGGCAGAAGTCTTGCCAAAGCCAATATTCTTGCAAAAGCCTTTGGGCGCTTCACCTGCATCTTTGCAAAGCAAAAACAGATACATGCGATACATGCTGTGCATCTCTTTCCCATCCCATTCTCAATCCTATATATGCTTTTAGTTGACTACTTATATGCGATTTCACCTCAAAAAAAGTTTTATATATATATATGGTATATATATATAGTATAACATATTTTGCTTTAGACTCTCATTTGCACATAAAAAGACTTTTCTGTCAGACATGAATTGCACGAATGAATCGCTCGCATGAATCGCATTCACTG
>JAQFZM010001016.1:0-22019 GCA_034695785.1 Galumna obvia | reverse complement strand
TTAATAAACTAGATAATGATATTTAGGAGAAGTAAAAAAAGGGCCCTCAAAAAGGGCCCCCAATTCCTATCGCTAATTATAACTGAGTAAATATAACTACAAAATCTCTTTAAAGTTTAGTCATATAATAAGAGTGAGGGCTCATCCATTTTATTTATTCTTTATTAGTCAACTTAATTTTTTTAAAGAATTATCTATAATTAAAGTTTAAAAATTATATTAATATTAGTTTAGTTATTAAACTTTAGTTAACTTTTTCACTTTCGACACAATTTAAAAATTAGTAACTTTTGTGTTCACTTATTTCATAAATTCGAGGCATATATTAAAGAATTTAATCTATTTATTGCTTTTTAATATGAATTTCTAGTAAATTAGTTATTTGGTTAAGGCTATCAGCACTTATTTATATCAATTAAGCATTAGGTCTGAGGCATACATTTTTAATTTTACGCTAAATTTTTAATTTAATATTCTTGATTTTACATGTTAATTATCTAGCAAAGTTAAAATACTAAAATATCATACACTAAAAATCCTTTATTTCATTAAACATTAACAGTGGATATACTTTTCCTACCGTATTATTTTACTAGTATTTATGAGTAATTCAATAAGCATGCTCAATTCTCATACATCATTGATTGAATCAAAATGAACTACATCATTTTTACGGCATTCCGGCAGAACTTATTGAAAATACAGTCAATACACAATTATAAGACTTTAGTAATTGCAGAACATTTAAGGGATTATAATAGTAAAAGGATAATAATGGTCAAGTACAAAATACTCAAACATATTAATTTATTCTGCTATTATATCTTAAACAGAGAAAATATAATCAATTTTTGACTGTTTTAGTGATTAAAATTATTTTGAGTTAATTTTGAGTTGAAGTTCAGTGAATTGAGAATCAAAGGAATTGTTATTTAATTGCACAAAGTATTTATTTAACTGAAACAAATGATTGAATCGTATTTATTTAATCTGGTGAAATTTTAAGTATGAAACCAATGTTAGGCTTATAAACACAAGCATTAATAGCACAAAAAATTGTAACATTTTTACAAATTTTGTAAAGTTTGTGAACGAGGGATAATAATTGTAGTATTTTAGTACTAATTTATATATGAATGGTTTGGTATAATGAGGGATAATAAGCGGTCAATGCTTATAATTGTAGGGATTATAATGAGTTATTTTTAACATTAGACTCTATGGAAGTGGTTTGGGTTTTGAAACCTTAGGGATAATATCGGTAAAAGTCTTATAAACGGTAAGGATTATAACTGTGTATTGACTGTACTTCACTTAAAAAGCAATATTTTGTCAATTTTTCACTTAAAATGGGTTTTTGGGTAAATATCGCTATCAATTATTGATAATTTTGATAATAAAATGTAGTTTAAACGAATAAATTAATAATTTTATCTAAAAAATTTAGCAATCAACTTTTGAAGCAAGCCTTCTGTTCATTTTTTCTAAAGTTTATTTGACCGATTTTGGCCTCATAAGGTCTCCTGAATAGCCTCATTTGGTCATCCCTGCTATACACTGTCCACTACTTCAATTGCTTTTAAGAAGAAAAGATATTTTATATTCATAACACTAAAACTAAATCATAAAATATGAATTGCAATACAAAAACATCTAGAATAGAGTATAGAGAATAGTATATACAATATTCCAATTTAATGTATAGAATTATTCATAGGAAACTCTAAGATCTGAAATTCATGAATTTTATACTAGGTACTTTTAAATTAGACAATTGAAGAGGTCATATCAACATATCATTATATGATAAATAAATTAATTATATAAACTAAACCTTAGGCTAAATCTTTGCATATATTCTTAATATACAGAAAACTTTTACATTTGAAAAGAAGTCATTTATTGCTTTTAGACTTTTTTTCTAATTTTTTTTAAGGAACTATATCTCAGAATTATTTTCTGTATCTAAAAAGTTGAATATCTGAAACTCATTTGTCATTTTTGCTAACTTTTGATAAAAAGATTTTTTTTAAGAAATCGATTTAATATTTTTTAAATTTTGTTGAAAAAACTTAAAAAGAGAGGACAGTATAGTCTAGAAAAATACTTTTTCATCAAAGAATGAAACTCTTTATGAAATCTTTATTGAATTGATTCTAAAATTTGGTGGAAATGTCAACACTTCAAATAAAATTCTTAAGGGATTCGCTCAGATTAACGAGTTTTTATGAAATAAGATTTTGGTTTAAGTCTAATAATTTTAAAATTAATAAAATAAAGTTTAGACTAAAATAAAGAACTAAAATAACCTTTTGTTGCGATGAATCAATTGTCGGATAATTATCTGTTTTTAATTGTTTCGCTTTTATTGTTTGCTAGAAATAAAATATTCATTAAAGTAATTGAAAACCTGTTGACATTAAATACATTTTCCAGGTTTTCGCCACTTATTGAGCTCTCGAGAGATTCCTTCATTTGAGGGGATGTCCTGTTTTGTTCAGTAGAAGGCGGAGAACTGAATATACTTCCCGATGAGGCCGTTTCGAATGAGGTCTGTCCAGAGTTCTTGTCTTTGTCTTTACTAGGTGATGTATCGTTGGCTGAAACATAGACAGAACTTCCGCTGTCTATCACTGGAGGCGAAGTCGATGCAAGTGAGCCCTCATTTGGCGGACAGGGCTTTCATTTTTATAAGAGAATATGAATGTTTATAATCAAATTATTATAATCACAATCTATTAAAGAGAGAATGGATTCATATTTTAAAAATAAATTATAGCATTTATAGCCATTTCTCTAATCATTTTCGATATAATGTCTCAAATAAATCCTAAAGGAATCATTAGTATTGTGAAATTGTGCAAGGTGTTCATATGATGTTCATATTATCAAATATATTTTCCCTTAAAATCAAATTATTCTGAATCTGAATATTTTCCCAAAAGAAATATTGTCTTTTAGAGTGAATTTTGTCGTTAACTATAAAAGATTAATGTCTGCTAATAGTTGTAAAAGTCTATAGAATTAACTCATGTCTGTTAAGCATTTCGTGCATTTAAAAGCATATTTCGGACTAAATCTCAAGCATTGGGTCATTAGATCGATATTAATGATGTTGTGATGAAAAGACGACAAATTAAAACAAATTAGTCTACAAATTCTCTTTAATATTATTACAGCAAAACTCGTAAATCTCGAAACAATACATTTTGTCGTCAAATGAATTCTTAAAATTATTTTCAGACTATTTTTTTAAAAGAAAAACTCAAACATTAAGACGTCTCAGACTTTTTGCACAACAAATAAGTTTTTCAAAGAAGAGAATTTTGTTTTAAACAAAACAATGAAACACTTTAATTGTTCACAAACTCATTCTTATATATATTTTACATATGGTTTATAAATTAGTATAAAAAATGGCACTTTTGAAAGCTTTCATTTTCAAACTTAAATACTATCATCAAGCTCATTCAAAAGTTGTACCTTTTAATAATTATATTAAGTATTTCACTTATATCATGGTCATTTTTCTATTATAAAGAAAATATAGTGACTAATTAATACATTTTACTTTCACATATTTTTAAGGACATATTAAAAAAATTGCTAGAATAATTTATATTACTTAATAAGTCATCTAAAATAATAATAATAACTATTCTTTGCATTCTTTCATATGTTTTGCTTTTTATATTTTATTGTAATTATTGTAAATACTTTTGCTTTTTAAAAAAGAAAACTTAACTAAAATAAAAATTTTAAATAAAGGTAATTTGTCCATGTTTGTTTGCTTGTTTCTTTGTTTGTTTATTCGTTTGTTTGTCTGTCTATTTGTTGTCCAATTATGTTTTACACAATTTTATTCAAACTCTTTTTTGAAGGAAAAAATCAAAATTAGTTTAAAACTCATTTCAGAATATTCTTAGAAATAGTTTTGATGACATCGAGCTCTACATATAAGTATTGGTGACTCCAATTCAATGCTTCTGATTTTGAATTGATTCGAGGCTTTCGCTTATTTTAAGAATAATATAAGTAAAGGATTTGATCTAAATTTTACTTTAAAACCATAATAGGTTCGCAAAATTCCTTTTGAAGGACTTTACTTTCATGAATTCGAATCAAAAACATTATTCTATATTATTCTACATTACCCTGTATTACCCAGTATTACCCTGGCCTATTTAGAATTTTATTTCAAATAAGTGAGTTTTGTTTTTCTTTTAGTCCTTAGAATATCTCACAAAATATAAATGTTTTAATTGAAAAATATATATAAGAATATATTTTTAAAGTTTTGAAAACAATTCAAAGAATATAAAAGTTGTCAAATAAGTGAAACTCTGAACACATGTGACGCATATCTTATAAAATATATTAGCATAAAAAATAACATAACATAAAATAACATGGTTCTTTCCATCGATCAACTTAAAGAATTATAGTTTTCCATTATTTTAGTCATATTTGAAATATTGATATAAGAAAAAATATATTTGAAACTTGGTTAGTTAACAATATTGAGGTGATTGACGGCAAAAGTCTATTCTTTAGAAACAAGGCTTTGGAATGAATTTTTTAGACATTTTTGAAGTTATATTTACTTATTATTAAATTTAAGTCTATTAGAAGTGATATGAAAAGACATTTTGAGCTGTAATTGGAATACTTTTAAATAAAAAACATATTCAGAGAAAAACATTTTTTAGTTATTAATAGCAATGAATTCAAGTATAAAATCGTATCGAAATTTTAAATCACTTCAACTGAAAATGTCTCAGAATTTTTAAATTGAATTTATTTTTAAATAAATCAATAAAAATATAGAATCCATTCGTCATTTAAGTCGAAGAAATAATGCTTTCAATGGATTTAAGGAAATAACGAAATAACTGGCATTCAATTAACGATAATTAATGAATGGTTTCCAATACTTTGATTATACCTTTTGTTGTGGAGGGAAACTGTAATTATCACTGTCTGGAGACGTGAAACTGCTCTCTGATGTCTTCGTCACAACTTTTTTCGGGTCAATAATTAATGGCCTTTTTGTGACATCAGTGGTGCCGACGAAGTCATCAATAGTCTCATCAATCAATTGCTGTTTGTTTTCACTTGTGATTAATGACTCATTCAGTTCAGAGATGATTGTCGTCGAAGAGTCCTGAGATGATTGAACCGAACGATAGCTTGAGTCCATATCATTAGTTGCCAAAGATATCAGTTCTGAATCACTCTTTAATTGATTAGAATCTGAGGATGACTTTGAAATTAAGTCTTGTTTTTCAATTAATTTCTCACGACTTGAGACCAATTTTCTAAAACCCATTTCATCCAAATCTGTCTGAATGTCTATCGATTGCATCAGTGTTTTAGTGCCAGACTTGGAAACTGTCCGACTCTTTCGTTTAGTTCTATACCTAATTTCTTCTGCATTTCGTGTTTTTGTAAATTTCCTAAACTTTTTCTCCTAAAAAACCAATAATTATGTGAATAAAAACCAAAAAAGTGCGGATAAAAGAGAATACTTTGACTGATATCTGGAGCACATCCTCTTCATCATCGGAATCATAACTATGAACAGAGAATCCGTGCTCTGAATCTGGTTTTGATGTTCGCGGAGAAAGTGTTAGATATGCCGGAATTGAGCGGCGAATCGATCGATTGGAACCTCTTCTCAAAGCGGTATCCGTTTGTGTGGACTGAGTTTTCATTACTGCTCTCCTAAGGGCTGCCCTATAAGCAGGTAAAAAGTCTGCTAATCGGGCGGATTGTATGCTTTTTTGATCAAATGAATCGACGGAATCAGTCTTTTTTATAAGAAGAGAACCGTTTACCTAATATTAGATAATTAAGGACTCAATTGAGGCAATCCTTCATTAGTTTAATAATTAAAGCATTAAAGCATTCAAAACAAAATTTAATGATTAAACGATTGATTAAGTGATCGATGATTAGGATATACATTGAATGCCTCGAATAAATTATTCGATTAATGAGAGATAAAAAACTGATCGAAAAATAATGGAAATCATATCAGATAACATGGGCTCAGACTTTGGATCTATGAAACTAATTCTTCAAATAAAGGCAGAATTGAGTGGAAATATACTGTACTTGAATGGTCTCATTTACCAGTCTTTCACTTATGGGTTGCGTTGCATTCACTGAATGGATATTATTGATTCCTCCGACTGTCGCACTTCTGACCAAATGTGTTGTGGCAAAAGTCACGTGTTTTTTCATTATATTCCTGTTCTCATCATTAATTTCAGGCGTTTTGGCCATTCGTGTACTCTTCCACGAAAATGAGTCCACTGTTCGCCTCTCATTCAGTTCATCGACGCTATGACTTGTGTTCGTATTGAGTGGTGATGTTTCCTGACATTAATCACAATATATAAGTGAAGTCTATTTTCAACTTTTCTTACAAATTATGTAAAGGTTTCTAATTTGAGACATTTTTTGAAAGACCGACAATTTTTTTCTCTATTCTCTATTGAAAGCGTCAATAATCTTATGATTATATGTAAGAGACTTATATTAAAAATGTTGAATAAACAGTATTTCGAATGAAATACAGTCAGTTCTCGATATAAGTTGATACTATTTAGATCTGAATCGGCTCTAATGTTTAGATTACTCTAATTCAACCATATTTAATAAAAATCAAAATTCGATTTAAGTTAATTAAAATTGTAATACAAGTATTTTTAACAGACCTACTTGATTTGGGGGAATTCTCATTGGTAAATTTAGTAGAAATACTTGTTAGAAAGTGACAAAATCATTTTAATTTCAAATTTTGAGTTTTCCTGCAGTCTTAATCATAGTGTTCTTGCTACTTTAATTTAGAAACAAAATCAATGGTAACACTAAATGTAAGTGAGATTTAATATAAGCCAATACTAAAAGAAGTTATTAATCAATGAAAGAATTATTATAAAAGGAGTCAAACAAAAGAGGAATAGATTTCTATTAGATTTAAAATACAAAATTGTTGAATTCAATGCGAATCAATTTAGTGAAAGAGATGTAAAACGTGACAATAATGGGAGAGAAATAAAGACAAAATTATTTACGCTTTATGTGACTTCTGATGGTATTCTGATCAATACTTGAAGCGTATGATTCAATAAAAACATTGATTGCTTTATATCAGATAATCCAATATATAATGAATGCATTGATTCAGAGGAGACATTAATTGATGAATCATTACTTTTAGACGAACTTAACTTCTTTTCAAATCTTAAAACATTTGGATTTCAATATAACTGATTTAGTGATATCAGATATATCAATTGATATCTAAATTAGAGGAGAATTTATATAGAATAGTTTGTTTATTTAATTAATTGCTTTTAAGACATACTTTAGTAAAAAAAATTATTACACGATTCAATTCCAAAATGTTTGATACATCGATCTTAGGCT
Organism: Galumna obvia; assembly: GCA_034695785.1. Lineage (NCBI taxonomy): Eukaryota > Metazoa > Arthropoda > Arachnida > Sarcoptiformes > Galumnidae > Galumna > Galumna obvia. Next base: position 14,582 of record JAQFZM010001016.1, on the reverse strand, counting down.
TATATCGAGAATTAACTGTAGTTATTGTGTTCTCACAAAATGATTAAATTCACAAAATGTGAGCCATTAATGAAAGCTCTTATGAGACCTCATTTACATCGAATTTGATTAAAATATGTTTTTCTTTGAGAATTTTTACTAAAAATATTTGCATTTTTGTATTAAAAGATGACTAAAAACTCCCAAAACTCTGATTCGTATTCGAGCGAAACGTCTGACATAAAGTGCTTTTTATTAAATATCTCCAAAACTGAGATGGAGTTAATCTTTTGTGATGGAAATGCCTAGGTTAAAATTGTCAAAACATAGACCTTTTTAGCAATAGTTGGAATAAAAGAGATCAACTCATGAATGCAAGTTTGTCTTCCTGTGCATTACTCAGGAAAAATGAACAATGCATTAATACAATTCATACTCTATTAGATTCACTACACTTTACTACGACTACCAAATACTTCATATATAAGAGGGTTTTCATTGCAAAACAATCGCCGATCGATATATAAATAAAAAATTTTATCGCAATTGTCTGAAGATTTATTTAAACCAATATATCACTGAAAAGTTGGTCTCAATTTTAGCAAAAAATTTTATTTTCGATCAATACTTTTGTGATTTTGATTTGAAAAACAAAAACCAAATGATTGCAGATTTTGAACAAAAGTTTTGGAACAAAAAAATAAATACCATATTATCAGTGAAATAGAGTTTTGTCGGTCTCTTCAAAGGGGACTCCAATTCGTGGTCATAGCTATCATCAAAACTACTGCAGGTTTTATCGAAGCGAGACTTTTGGTTATAAAACGCTGACTGACGCGGATATGGCTGTTGTCTATCATTTATATTATTTTCTATGCATTCAATCTTCTTAACGGTTCGGGTGAGCGGTTGCACAGAAGCAACTCTTTGTTTGAATCCTCCATCACTACTGTCCTCGTCATCGACTGCTCTCTTGATTGACTCTAATTCTGGATTAAAAGACTGCCTACAGAGTAGAGAATGGAAGTCATCAGTAATTAAATAGATTGAAGACAATAAATGAATGTTTGAACAATACTTGGCTCCAGAATCCGATTCTGAGTCAAAATCGCTGGAATTCTTTCTTCGTTGAACACACGATAACAATAGGAATGAACTTTTATTGCAATGACTGTCCGGTAAATGACTTGTCGAAAGACATCCAAATATTCGAGCGGCTGATGAGTCGCGCCAACTATGTTCGAGTACATCCAATTCTCTTCTAGTAATACAGTATTGTTCGCGAATGTCTTCACGCGAATAAATTGGATGACCCTTCTTATTACGAAGATTACCAAATGGTATTCCGCGACGAGTCTTCACCATTTCATCGTCCGAGTCGTAAGTTATCACATCACACGACAGATTAGCCTATAATTTACCAAACAACCTTACTTGCACAATATCTTTATATCTTATTATATTAGGAAATCCTAAATTCATTTTATACTTTCGTATGAAAAACATTTGCAAATCTCTTACAATAATATATTGTTTGCATATATTAAACATATTTTCCTCTCTTTATTCTAATTCTAACCACTAATAGTCTTAGAGATAATATAATATACAGATATTATGAGAATTTTCGATATTGCAAGATCAATTTTGCAATTTATTGATCTATAATATTCACAAAATATGGATTTACAATGTACTTTGTAATTGTACATGGTATATCTTTTAAAAAAATGTAAAAATATAGACAAAATTCTTTTAATTAAAAATTTTGAACTTTTGTGAACTGAATCGTGAGATTCAATAATTAGTTTTCAAACAAAGAGATGATAAAAATTTTAATTAATAAAATCAAAGGATCTAGTTCAATATAGCTTCTCTGTTTACCAATAGAATATGACACCACTGAGACGTTTCATATTTTAAAAATAATAAATTTAACTAAAATTATTAACTTTTCTATTAATATTTCAAATGATATTTAAAATTAATGAATGGAGTATTTAATTATTTCGAGTCATTTATAACTTAAATTACAACTAAACTAAATAATGAAAAGATTAAGTAATAGAAAAATAAGCCATACCTGAGTGCAGGCATCGACCAAATCAAATGAGGCCGACTTTTGAGCGATAAAGGCTTCTCTTGACTGCGATGTTGACTCTGTTCTGGCAGTGGATGGCGGGGCAGCACCTGACAAGTGTTGAGTAGACAATCATTCGGTTATTATTGACTTATATATCATTAATAACTTTTTTTTTTGCGTTAAGTACACAGAATTCTAAGCAGTACTCGACTAAGCACTGAGAATAAGAATGTTGTAATCCGGACACACATTAATTTCATTTTCGAATTGAGTGAAACCATTTTTCTTCTAAAGTTAGACGTTTTTCTGTTTATAATTCAGTCATTTTTCTTATATAAAATCAAAAAAAACCAAATGATTTCCAAATGATTCAAATCATTGGATAAGAAATGAAACAAAATATACTGAAAGCGATTTATTTTGCAAATCAATGAATTAATAAAATTAATAGAACTCTGAATAAATTGAACTGTTCTCAGATAACATCTGAAATATAATTCTTGATAACCTGTGCAAATAGATTCAGATCAGATCTATGAGTAACTAAATAAATAAAAAGCGAAATAGTATTGCAGTCATTTGTCATCATATGATAATAGGAACGACACATCGAATCACAAATCAATGGCTTCAATAGACCAAAGCTAAGGACTGGCAGTGCATTCAAAGAATTAGATAAAAGACTCATCCATTTGAATGCCAGAGAAGATTGAGACCAAAAAAAACAACAACAGAAGAAAACCTTTTTTGGTTATAAAACCAGAGTTTTAATATTCAAATCACATCTCTTTTTATGAAACATTTGGACAAAAGATGTTATTCCGGAATTCCAACCGATTATTATATGAGAAGAGATATATAAAACTAAAAAATTTAAATAAATTTAGCTATAAGTTAATCTAGCAACAAAATTTATGTCATAAAAGATTAAAGTTTTAAGTTTGTATCATTTTTTATTAAAATAGTACTTAATCAAGTGTCTAGTTCAATCTAAAATAACAAATCATCTATAAAATTGTGATCAATAGATGCTATTATATAAGTGTTGAGTTTAGTTCCATCAGTTAATAGTCTTCATTATTATTATTATTATTACAAATGGTTTTCCATCAAAACTATTTATGAAATATTACAGATATTATCAATTGATTGCAAAGCAATGCCTTTATTTTCTTTTGTTAGCGTTGCCAAAAGTATCTAGATCACGTCAACTAATTAAAAATCAATTGTATTTTTTATTATGAGAAGTGACTCATTTTTAATATATTAGAAATGCTTTCAATGAACAACAATTGGAGTGACATTTCCGACACACTTTTCATTAAATCAAATCAATAGTAAACACAGATTTCCTTTAATGTTGTTCAACTCATTTTGATCATGAACAATTTTCACTCCCTCTACTCTTATTTCAAATTCACCTTTGTACTTTTGAAGGAAAAGTTTGTATTATTTTTGAATACAAAACAAATCACTTAAAATTCAAAACAAATATAAAGTCAGCAAAACTTTTCCTTTAACTTCAACGCCTATTAACTTAGAGAAAGTGAAACCCCTTCCGATCGTCAATAAAATGAACTGTTCAGTACATTAACTGTGAAAAAAATAGTCGGGAAAAACCTTTTTTACAAAAAATAACGGACTTTGGATTTATGAAAGCATTTAAAACCTGCGAAGAATCAAATGTAGCGGAAAAATATTCTAATATATTCTGACAGTGACTGAGTGACAGAATATTCAATCACATGATATGATATAAAGCCATTTCATATTTCATATGATATTTAAATTAATTTATTGCATAATCTCTGGAATAACTACTAATCCTATAAAAAGGCAATAAATGTTTTAATACGAATTTTATTATAAATTGTTTTTTCAAATAGAAATTAAGTCAAATGAGTTGGCGTTTCATTTCTATGCCATACCGGGAATGCCATACATTTATCTATACTTTGATAGTTGTGATAAACCATAATCAGGATATTATGAAACAGACATTTAATGAATACTTTTCAAACCATTGAATAATTGTTTAGATATAAAGGAATGAGAAAAACCGGTTATTAAATAGAGTAGAGAAAAACAACGCAAAAGTGGGTATTAATAATGGCAACCATTGTGTCATTGATAAAAAGTACTCGATAACACTTGTATTGACATCAACATTATATAGTTTGAGAACAAATTTGGAATCGATTATAACACGATTACCACTTATTTGACGAATTGCCTTAACATTCATATTGAATGAGTGATGAAAGTTTTGCCAACAAAAACAATATTCATTTATCAATATTAATGTCATTTGAATGTAGCAGTGATTGAATATGAGCCCAACCAAAACTGTCAACTAATCTATGTTGTGCTGAGCTTTGCGTCTTTCTCTAATTGAACCAAACTTTTTGTGTGATTTCCTTTCATTGATTTTTTATTATTTTTTTAAAGAGTTTTAAACTCATCGAAAGAACTAATTTTTGGCGTCGAATATGAGTTGAAGTGTGACTTATCAACAATAAAGTAATAATGAAAAAGATTTGCGAAAATAAATATTTAAATGTGTTTTTGATTATCAAAAGTCGAGTTTACTGTCAATATTGAAATATGAAGTACTCGTCAGTCAAATGTTTGCAATCAAATGAGGAATGAAGTGAAAAATGATTCTCTCATTTTATTAAACCATTTTATTGATTATTGGATGCCTTCTCTAAAAAATGGTGTCCAACAATGAGAACCCAACTTTTAAGCTCGTATTTATTGGAGACAGTGGTGTCGGCAAAACCAGTTTAGTTGACCGCACAGTCAAAAACTGTTATACAGAAAATACGGACTATACAATCGGTGCTGCCTTTCAAAAGTATGTCTTCAAATTGGAGAATACAATTATTACTTATAATATATGGGATACCGCCGGTCAGGAGCGCTACCGTTCTTTAGGACCTATCTATTATCGGGGATCAGACGCCGCTATTCTTGTATATGATATTACAAACAGTGAAAGTTTTGAGAACATTGAGGTTTGGATTCATAACTTGAAGTCTGTTTTAGGCTCTGATATTGTTTTGGCGTTAGTCGGTAAGTCATTATATTTGACTCAAACTAAATGAGCTAGAACTAGAATCGAACTAGAATAGAACTTTTTAATAGGAAGTAATTAAGCCTAAAAATAATAAGATATTTGACTAGCCTTGGTAAATAAAAAATTTGATAATAATCATTGTTTAAGTAAATATTATTTTATTTTTGATTAAGTTATCAATATTTAAATTGTACTAGTACAGCTACAACTACCAGATCATATGTGAATCTAAGTCCTTCAAATATGTCCTTGATAAACTTAATTAACTTTCAATTCTATTTTACTGAAAATTAAATGTTTATAATTAAGCGGAAAACACGAATCATAATCACGAGATATTACAACATAGCATATGATCTTGGATATAAATCTGAAACTTAAATGCCGACAAATATTGACATAAAAAATAAGATAATTTTATCCTTGATCAATTTTATCCGACTTTAATATATTGGAATTTGTCCAATAGTTTAGTATCTTTTTGTCTTTTTTTTTTGATAGTTTTCACTTATTTTTATAGAAGATAAGACCAAGACTATTTAATAATATTTATTATTATATAAGTTTTGTAATATTTTATTCAGTAAGTTAGCAAGATAATTTTATAGAATTTTTGACAAAAATGTTATGTAATGAAAGTCTGACTTTTCTATTACTTTATTTTGTGTGAATTGAAAGACACAAAAATAATAATTTAAACCAATATATGATTCGTTGGCTAAGAATTGTATACACATTCAGAGAAACAGTCGATGCTATCGATTCTCATTATTTGTGGAATAAAACGGCTCTCTATTCACAAGTCATGCAATGAGCACATGTTGTGAACATAAAGAAACATTAAGATTACACACATTTTCCTACTCTAACTCCAAAATATAGTTCAAATAAAGCTCTTTAGTAGAAAAAAATAGACATTAAAGAATACATCAGAGATGGACACTAAAAACATATAAATAAAATTCCAAACTCTGAAAATTTTTAATTTTATATTTATATACAAATTGTTAGAAATCAAACAGTTTATGAAATTGAAGGCCTATTATAATAGTTTATATAAACATAAACTCCGGTCCCTTATCGGCCGCTTTCCGTACGTTAGTCTTACATTTAAACAATAACTGCTTAAAATAGTTTGGACTGAATTGTCTTAATTTATATTTTATTCTATTAATCAACTGCTTATGATTACTCGCACTCCAGTCATTCCCGTAAACCTTTTGCTTTAGATGTGCCCAAAACTGCTCAATAGGTCTGAGTTGAGGGACATTTGGAGGGTTATCCATACGTTTGATATAATTAATACCAAATCTCTCAAAAGTTTCAATTGTTTGTCGCGCGTAGTGAGCGGTGGCGCCGTCAGGCCAGAAGACATGAGGGTTGTTTTTATGGTGTTTACGAATGAAAGGAACAAGACGTTTACGTACACATTCGTTAGAATAGATTTGTCCGTTAATTGAGTTGTTTTTTTGAGCAAAATATGGAGTGCTGTGACCTTTTTCACTTATAGCTATCCATACCAAGACTTGGGCCGGAAATTTAGTCTTAGACTTGTATTTTACTTTCGGATCAACTTTTGTAATGTCACTACAATAGTACCCATTGTTTGATGGCATGTCATAACCCGGGAGTTTAAAATAGGACTCGTCGTCCATAATCAAAGTTAAGCCATTTTTTGGTCTCAAAACTGTTTTCGATAGTTTTAATAGTCGTTTCTTTTGTCTCATTTTTTGTTCGTCACTAACTTTTGGTTTAATTTTTCTTTTTCTGTATTTTATCCCATTTTTGGACAAAACTTGACTTATATAAGATTGTGTACATTTGTACTTATTTGCAAGTTTATGTTGAGAAATGCCGACCTGTCCTTCAACTTTAGCGCACAACTCTTTTATCTTTTTTACTGTCAATTTGAGAGCAGTTCGTCCACTGCCGGACTTTCGAATTAACTGTATATTATTGTCGACTTTTCGCATAACATCATAAACACAATATTTCTTAAAACCTAAACTCTGGAAGTGATTCCATGTATAAAGTTTTCCGAAACTATTGAATTTCCTATAGAAATCTCCAATAAGCAAACGGCGCTGTTCTTGACTTAACTGATTCATTGGTTTAGACCATCTTTAGATTTTCATTTTAACACTTAATAACAAATGAGTGATAATCGAACTTCGAATCAGTTCTTAGCTCATTGTTATGAGTGCGTGCGTTCCCGAGTATTACCCGTTTAAACACAGTTTGGAATTTTATTTATATGTTTTTAGTTCTATAAATTAAGGGTCAACTGTAGTAATTATAGATCTTTAGTATAAATGAAACTATGTTTATAAAAATATTTAAATTTTTAATAAAATAAATTAATTATATACGTCAAAATACATTGACGTCAAACACGATGCAAGTTCAATATCATTTATATTTTGCAAATTAATTTATCTTGTTTTATCAGCCAATCTTTTTTTTAAAAAAGAAAAAACTCTCTAATCTGTTAAAATAATATGCATTAAATTACATAATAATTTATAAAGAATTTTTCACTACATTTACGAAGTAAAATATAGTATATATAATCGTTTTGCACCCACAAAGATGTTAAAACCTTTATTTCATAACTTTATTTACTCATGAGAATAGCGCCGATACCGATTTTACATCCATCGGTGTGTAGTATGCATTTGCGTTTCGAATCAAATATTGCAATAACCGGTTCGGTCGTCAAACGTCGTTTGAGTTCATCAAAAGCGGTCTGTTGTAAATCAGTCCACTCGAAGTAGACGTCTTTTCTTGTAAGTATTGTAAGCGGAGCAACAATACGGCTGAAATGAGGTACGAATTGGCGATAATAATTTGCCAAACCTACGAATCGTTGAATTGATTTCTTATCGTCTGGTGTAGGGAATTCTTTCACGGCGGCTGTCTTCTTAGGCGAAGGACGTACTTCACCAGCGCTGATCACGAATCCGAGACACTCGATCTGGTAAACTGCAAATTGGCATTTTTCCGGTCGAAGTCGAAAGTGATGAGCGCGAAGACGGCGAAAGACTTCTTTTAAAATAGCAAAGTGTTCGTTAATGTTATCAGACGAGACGATGATATCATCCATATAAGGGTCGACACCACGGGTAATTAGATCTCCGAGTGCAAGACGAATGACACGTTGAAACGTAGCGGGGGCATTCTTCAATCCGAATGGCATTCGGGTCCACTCATAGTGTCCATCCATTGTCGAGAATGCGGTTCGTTCAATCGAGTCGATGGCAACCGGGATGTGCCAAAATCCCCAGGCCACGTCTAAGCGAGAGAAGACGCGGCGGCGGCTGAGGCGGTCAATTATGTCCTGTATGAGCGGTAGTGGTTGTCGTTCATCGACAACTGCTGCGTTGAGCCGTCTGTAGTCAATACAGAGCCGCTTTGATCCGTCAGATTTATCGGCAATCGTTACAGGGAACGACCAAGGTGATGTTGAGGGACATATGATTCCTCGATTAATGAGATCATTGACTTGACGCCTGATCTCAATTTGATCCAATAAAGAGTGACGTCTTGGCCTGCAAGCGATCGGCGATTGTTTAGGATCGATAAGCCGAATGTGATGTTCAGCGAGTTTCGTGAGTCCAATGTCGTTCGAGTTTTGTGCGAATAAATCCGAGTTTTCTTCGATTAAGGAATCGAGTATTTTAGGAATAGCGACACGACATACCTCTTTTTCACCAGTCTTCGATGGCCGGGAAACAGTCTTCTGACCTAGGTCAACACTGAGTTTGAAGATGTGTCCGGTATCGAGTCCGAGAAGGAAATCGTGTCTGAAACCGTTGAGTATATGAGCGACGATTTGTTTCGTTTGAGTGCCAATTGTTAAATCGAAAGTTGTTTTACCGGTGGTACGAGTCATTGTGTCGACTTGTTGTATTTCGATTGAAGTTCCTCTTTTCGGTTTGAGTTTAAGTCGTTTAGCCAAACGAGAAGATATGATTGTGATTGTGCTTCCGGTGTCGATCAGAGCTCGTAAAGGTTCGCCATTGATAGCACATGAAATCGTTGGGATTTGTAGGCGAATTGGTTTCTTTTCAACGGCGGTCATCGTTTGTTCATTATCTTCGGCAAGAATAGTTTTATGCATCGGTCTTTCGTCTGTGACATTCGCGATGCCAGTGATAGACAGTTTCACCTGCCTGTTGGAAGAAACGACAGGGAGTGTTAGGTTTCTTTGGTCCGTAGCGTTGTTTGTTATCGAAGTTTTCGTTGGTGACAGTGAAGGTTCTGCCCGATGTGTTTGGTCTAAAACGTTCAGTTTGCGTTCGTTGTTTATTCGTTGCTTCGAGGCGGAGTGCGTGTTTGAGCCAATCTACCGGAGTTGTTGCAGGGCAACAGGAGAGGTAACTCCGGTAGTGGACGGGTACACCGTCAGTCAGTAGAGCGAGTGATGCTTCGTCGTCGAGACCAGCGAGCCTGATAAGGCGGAGTTTGTCCTCGTAGTACTCCTGCATGGATTCGGAGTACTTGAGGAACCGTTTGTTGGCTTCTACTAACGGGTGACGAATAGCTATTCCAAAGCGAGCGGTCATGAGTTTGCGCGCCTCGAGCCAAGTAGTTGTGTCCATTTTGGGTGCTATGTCCGATGCGAAGAAGTTGAGTGCATCATCGGACAGGTAGCGCATAAGATTAGCAATCCGGGCATCGTCTCGTTGGCCACGAGTCTCAACCTCGAAAAGGTTGAGCCAAAGCTCGACTTTTATGGTTGACTTCTGGCCTGAATACTTTGCAAGACGGGCACGGCTGGACTCCGTATCAGACGATGTGCTGCTGTTATTCGAGTCAGTCATCGTCGCTGTTGTACGACCGGAGCGGAGAAGAATTGTTGAAAGCGTTGAGGTTTCGCTGACGAGAGTTGTTTTGTTGTATTTACGGCGGGAATCGTTCGTGAGATCCTACCGGCTGCGCCAAAAATGTGGCCGTAAATATGAAAAACAACGTTAATTTGGAGAATAAAACGTAAAGTTTATTCGTTAAGAGTTGAGTTACAACTGATTGTTGAAGTTCTGGTGCGAGTGACTTAGAAGGGGTATAATTGCGGTCAGGGAATTAGGTTTATTGGGGATTAGTTTTTATTTTAGATTAAATTGGGTTTCTAAAGAAAAGGGGGTTTCTAAGAATAGGGCATAGAATTAGGTCTGGCTCTCAAAATAAATAATTTTATAATGTTATAATGGGGTATCGAAACCTTTAAAATTATGTTAATGGACAAGCACTAGGTCTTATAAGGATTTTTATTCTATAGTTGAGTACACTCCCCATAGGATCGGCCTTCTTTGGTCATGTCTTATAATATTAATAAATTGATCAAGATAATTACCTATACTATAACCCATTCGCCTTAAATTACAAAATAATGTTATGTATAAAATGCCATCAAATAAGTTCTCATAAGGTCTATTTAGCTCAGCGAACCGGGAAGCAGCCATTGGGAAGATGGCACAAAAGATGGGTAGATGTTGCGTTCGGGTTGAGGTTGTTTATGATCGTGTAAAGTCTTTTGCTGGGTATCTAGATTGGTCAAGGGCTAAGATTGCCGGCCCTTTGTCTCGAAATCAATAAGTTAAATGAGATTTAAATGAAATTGATAGATTGGTAAATTTTTTTGAATTAAGATTTAAATCTAATTTTATTTAATATTATTGAGTTACAAATTTAACAACCGGGTCTTTAAATAAATTTTAATGAAATAATGTTTTAATTTTACTGATTATTCAATTTCAATTAATATAAAATTAACTTTAATTTTACATTAATAAATATTATTTATTCAACTAATTTTAAATATTAGTTAATGGGTAATAATTCATTGGTAATTATAACTGGTAATTCACAATGTAAATCAATTGATCCTGGTATAACCAGTGTTACTATAATTATATATTCAATTTTGATAATAGAACACGAAGTTTGAGTGACATTACTATTATCAGGGACAAATAGGGATATCAATTCTTTTTGCTTAGCTTTTGGTTGAATAGGATTGCCATTAGTAAGAGAAATGTTATCCCTGGTCTTAACTTGTATGCTTTCCTTTGCAAAATAAGTTACCCTATTTTTAAGAGTTGCCCTCAATTCTAATGTTCTCTTCGTTTCATTATTAACATTGCATTCAATTTGTATTGAGGTACCTAGATCATATTAATAGAATTTTATTAACAATTTATTAAATATCAAATATTATATCAGACAGGGCCAAAATGGGGAACATTATTATCCATTGGTGAGACAAATATATGAAAATACCCCCGCAATGTGGTATTGAAACCTTTAAAATTATGTTTTTGAACAAGCACTAGGTCTTTTTAGGATTTTTAATCTATAGTTGAGTACACTCTCTATGGATTAGGTCTTTTTTGGTCATGTCTGATAATATTATTAAATTGATCAAGATAATTACCTATACTATAACCCATTCGCATTAAATTACAAAATAATGATATATATTTCGATGAGAGAATACCAAAAGTTTTGTGGGCACTAATAGTAGTACTTTCCTATATATAAAATTTACATGGTCATTATATTTTTTTATTTTATCCGGATTACCAATAAATGCTCGATAGGATAGAAAGACGGGGAATGGAGTGTGAGTTCCACTTCACATCTTTTAACCTCGTTAATAGAGAAGGTCGTGGGTTGTATTCTGGCCTTTAATAGATATTTTATATTTCCGTAACGTCCTTTAAATGAACTTGGTAAGCTAATGAAATAGTATAAATAAAAATTTATTTATTGAAGACAATTTTTTTGAAATATACTTGGTAGTAAAGTTAAATATAAATTCAATTCTGTACTCTCTAGCTGTCAGAACAGTCGGATAAACTTAAGGGAAAGATATTAACTATCAATAGACCTAGATTAATCTTTATAGACTTACCACTTCCAGGACTATATCGAAGATCGACAATAACTTCAATTGAATTATAAGTTCGGGTCTCAGTCTTACTTTCTGACTGTCTTTCATTGTTTGTGGTCGAAGTGTTATTACTCTCATCCCATTGACATCTGGCCATACCTTCCAATAGTATTTTTAATTGACTTAAATTCATTTCGCCCTCCAATTAAATAACACAATAACCGGTGACCACATCTCCCGGTCTATAAACCGGAGTTCTGTCTAAACTAAAGTAAAATTGTTTTAATATTATTCCCATTTAATCACTTCATTGAAAATAAACAATAATTATCTCTCAATTAAAGTCAATTCTTGACTTTCTTTAAGAGTCTCTCTATTTATATAAAATATTTTATCTCCTTTTGTATGATATGACGACAAACTATGAGACATTGATTGAGAATAACAATTGAAAATTGATTCATAAAGTAATTAGTAGTTTATAATCAAATTAAAATTTTTGTAATTATTTAAATTAAATAAATAAATAAACACTTATTTCTCTCCAAATATTATGATACTATCAATAAAGGAGATGCGGTTTAAGTCCATTGAGTTGAGTTATTATTGGATAGAAAATACTGTTGTCTATTCAATTCTATGAGAAATTATTAAATTTTTGATGTTTTTTGTATCTCAATATATTTAGTGGTGTAGCTACAGGGAGAGAAATTTAGACATATAGGGTAATTTTATCTTGAAAATTAAAAGAGATAAAAATATAATTTAAATTTAATAAAATACTATAATTTATTAACCAAGGTATGACCATACTTTAAATTTATATTAAAAAATAGCAAAAATTCATATCTCAAAAATGAAGCTTGAACCTTTTTCCATTTCTTTATCAATAATACTTTATTAAATGCTCTTTAATTGTTTTTATAAAATGTTATAAAATTTCCATTGGGAAGATGTTTAAAAGATTTTTTAAATATTGTTTTTAAATTTTTCCTTCTATAATTATTAATATTATAATATATTATTTTTTATAATATGTGAAAATTTAATTATTAATAAAAGTTAGATCATTATATATAAAATATTTGATAAGAAATAGTTCATTTGTAACAACTAGTAGTACAATGTCTAAATCAAATGATATTTATTTAAAAACTGTAAAACATATAAAGGTTTTAAATTAGATGTATATAAATTAAATGATAGACATTTAACTGTGGTATCAGAGGCTCACAAAAACCTTCAGATATGGTTTATTATCTGTTGTTCGTCTTAATGCGAATTAGCTAGATTTCATTGAATTGATTATTCTAGAATTAGTGGTCAATCTTGGGCCACTCTGATGCCATTTTTTATATGTTTCTTTTTAATAATTTCTAAGTTTTAATGATTATATTAAATTTATACCGTCTGACCTCTCTTCGGTCCACTTCGATTTTGGCCAAACATCGATTCTGTCCAGTAATTTTTACAACACGAACAGCTATTATGACTGTGCTAATGTTAAATTATCCTTATTTTAGTCCAATCTCGATTTTGTCCACTAAATTCTCAGTTTTAACCTGCAATTTATTCTCAATTTTAGTCAAAAAACAATAACTTTTTCTCAATTTTAGCCAATAAAGAAGTGTTTATATAATAATGAGCTTAATGAAATCAAAGTAACAGTTTGTTAAAAATGAAACATCTCAACAACAACTATAATATGTATAACTGATGAAATTTTACAAATTTCAGAAAATGGTTATTTTAATGGCATTGATTTAAATGACGGTTTCTATTGATGACAAATTGTTGACAAATAATTGACAATTTAGTAACAAATGGTTACGAAGAAACCCAAAAAAACTTCTGAAATTTCTATTAATGAAATGAATATCTGAAGAGGAATCAGACATCAAATCAATCGACCCTTTAAATTCAAATTTACTTTTGCCCAAATATTAGGGGAAATATGGTCAAAATGAACTTACATTAGGTTATTGATTAAATTAGGGAATCAAATCTATAATAAAAACAAAACAATTGCAAAAAAATTCTAAATTACTGAATTTATGATTAATATTTAATATAATAATAAAACAATTTATTTGAAACAAATTTTCGATTTTGGCAGAACTCGATTTTGGTCAGCAAATTTGCCGACACCTTCATTTGGCCAAAATCGTAGCCAAACTGTATTTTAAAACAAAACAAGTTTTGAGGCAAAGCCAATAATAACTACATTTACGAGCTTTTATTTTATTTAGTCAAGCTAAAAATATAATCAAGCATTTTAAAAAGATTCCTATGCTTGTAATGGTTCCCTTGCTTCAATTACTTTGTAATTTGTTATGTGTGTGATTATTAATGAGAAAAAAATACCACCCCTTTCTTTTTCTATAAAAAATGCGAAAATTCCCCGTTACTAACAAAAGTGCTGGTCTCTTTAGAAATATATCACTACCTACCATGTCCATCCATTTATTATAAAAAGGCGAAATTTCCCCATAGCAATCAAAAGGTTTAGTCCCAATAGAAGGATATCACAGATTACCATTTTCCTACTA
>JAQFZM010001015.1:0-22028 GCA_034695785.1 Galumna obvia | reverse complement strand
TTTCAAAAATCTTTTTATAGTATTTAACGTCGAAATTACTTTTAAATAAATTTTATTTTCATTTAATTAAACAAAATTTCTTTTCTCTCAATAAGGGCTTACAAATTGTAAATTACAATTCCTAATCATATCCTAACCTAAGCTAATGTCTGAATAATTCAGATATTTTGGTTTGAGTTAAGCCCTTTTACTTTTTATCGACTAAAGTCTTTATTCCAGATTTTTCTTTATTTCGTTCAACTTTTTCTTTATATTTTATGTAAAACAATTTTTGTAAAACAAAGTCTGTATTTTATATGTATTGAATTTGTATTGAATGCATACGTTTACTCAAAACTGTCCAAATTGTCCTTGTTCATATTGCTAATATTGTTAATATAGTTAATATAATATATTATATTTGACTACAATATCTAAAACAAGTGTTAAAAAGGGCGCCAAAAGTCAGAGAAAACACGCCTTCAAAGCGTTTGAAAATTTATTGTTTTTATAAATTTTAAAATTAAAGTTTCATTTAATTTGTATTCATTCAGAACTAACTTTAAATGAAATGATGCGAGAATTAACCGCTACTTCTTTTAGTGGATCGGTTCCACTGATAAGTAATTCACTTCAGGTGGAGTCCAACGACAACATATCGGCGACCGCTTTATCTCCGATTCGCTGTCGTTTCGCTAATGATAGCAATGGTTTGCTTTTCATTGATTTTTAAATAAAATTATATTTATTTTGTTTTTTATTTAAGAATCGATTCATTATTTATGGCTAATAAAAGGACCACAAATCGATATCATTACTTTTGATCCAAAAAATGTCTCAAATCAAAGACTTTTGGGATCAATTGATTTCTCACAAATCTTTGCCGATAATAATATTAAAGTCTTGAATGCCATACAATTAACGGACAGCACTTCAGCCAACAATCATTTCTCTTATACTTTAGTGGTTTGTCTGCGAAGAAGTTCCGGCATTTGTTACATATGTCTGATTGATGTCAGACTAAGTCTTATAATCAAAACAATTGAGACTCCGTTCAAAATAACGACTCTCGAAGTGATATCGAGTGACAAACCTGTGGTCACCGATAACTGGCCTCTAATCGATGAAATGCTTCAAATGAATGGCATTCTGTCGGTGGGCACAGAAGGCGGACTAGTTTTCATTTTAGACTTATTTTTAGATAACGAGACTCCACTTCACGAGGCGTTAACCCCAAAGAAATTATCGTTTATTGTTTCCAATTCTTCTCACATTAATCTTAAGGCTAAACGAAAAACTGCTGCACTTCACGACCAACTTTTATGTCTTCCCCTTAACAGCGATTCACACCATAAGAGCCGATTTGTCTATAAAGCAGACGACGGGGAAGTCATCTCAGTTTTCCCAAAATCGCAGATTTTTGTCACTTCTCTTCAATTTATACCACAAACAGCGATGTTATGCATTGGTTTTAATTTCGGTGGATTTCAGTTCTATAATTTAAAGACATTGCGATTAGAGTGCAGTTGTGGACTCGAATATGGTTTACCGCCAATTATTAGATTTGTATTTCAAGACCCGGAAAACGATCCCAAAAATCACTCATATATTTGGGTTATTAGAGGACAAGAAATTGAAGACAACACAGAATCAGATCAACAGTACTCTAATTCGATTACGAATGCAATTATGTATTCGATTTCATTTGAGAAGAAAGAATGGATTCCCGATTATGGGATACTTTATTCTGGTTTTCAGGGCTGTTCCTGTCGTTTTGAATATATTTTAAGTCCAAACCCTCACATTCCTGATGCAAATATGTCGTTCTCCAGTCGTCTTATTGATTGCTATACCATTCCTTTAGGCAATTATTCTTCACTCAAGAGCTCAGACGATGAATCCGTTAATTTAGATTTAAGTCTTCTATTGATCGCATGGGAGGCCTCAGATTCTAATGAAAGCAATTCTTTAACTTATTTTGCAATCTTTGATTTGAATCAATGGTATCGCTCGCAAATGCCCACAGACTTCAAGACTAGTGATGACAAATCATTTTCTCCATATTTGGGTGTCTTTTCTTTGGTAGACATAGCAAACAGTCTGTCCCCGGATGCGATCCTATCGGTCAGAATAAATAAAGATACGATCACTAAATTTCGTTCGCAAGCATTTCAAGATGAGAACCATTACTTTCCGTCATCCCTTTCTTTTGAAGTAATCATATTATCCGAATCACAGATTTGTAGCGCTTCTTATTTGGGAGTTCCTAAACGATGTCTATCACAAATGGAAAGTCGGGGACCAACTATTCTAATCGATCCAAAAGAGTACATAAACTTATGTGTAATCTCTGGTCTCCTTCCCTATGATTTGCTTCAAAACACTCTTTCATCACAACTTTTGCGTGAAATAGTGCTGACCGTCGCTCTCGAAAACGACTGCTTATCTTTTTTGTTACAACTAATCAAAGACTGGTCTTCAGGAGAGTTGACTCAATGTGGATGTGATTCAAAGTTCATTTTAGAATGGATTTGGAAGAGAGTGTCAAACATTAAGAATGAAATCGATTCAATAACTTATCATTTGTTTAACTTTTCGGGACAATTGTTGGATAATTTTAATTTATCACAACTCTATGCATTTGAAAGTGATCTCAAATCATTGGAAGTACTCCTTAAAGAATTACAAACATCGGGTGCGCCCACAACTATTCACGGGATGCAAGAGTTAGCTCTTAGACAAGAAGTGACTGAAATGATATCTCAATATTTACGAATTCTTTTATGGTTTTATTCCTGCAATTTATTGCCCGAACATTCAGAAGAAGAGGCTTATGGCGAGAGAGAAGTCGCTTATCCTTTGACTCCTTTTAGAGAATATTATAAAAGTAGAAGACTTGAGTTAAAGCAAATAAATCCTACTCTTATCCAACCGACAGACTTATTATTAATCGACGGAATGGTTAGTGCTATGAATCCGGGATTATCTGCCATTTGGATCAACGGAGGCGGCGATGGATTATATCCTCCGCCAAACTTGCATTCATTAATCGGAATATATTTATTAGAATCGGTATCTTTGGTTCAAAAGCAGGCGCTTATGCTTTACTCGCTCTTAGATTTGTCTGAATTTATGGCCGACCGTCAGAGCGATATCGTCGAAAAATTCAGACATTTTTCACCAGTTTTTGGATTAAATCCTGGCCTAACAAAAATGGTTCAGGGATTTTGGGGATTAGACCACAAGTTATATGATTTTGCTCTTCGATGTCTATTAGACCCTATCGTCAAACCATTACTTTTAGGCACAAAAGAAAATGAAATGTTTATTCTGAATGATTTACAGCAAAGAATAGTTACTTCGTTTCTATATCAGGAAGAAGTGAAAAGTGCTCTCATTTATAGTGAAAATTGCAGTCAATTTCCTTTAGACAATCCTTTGCGCGAAAAACTTCACCTGAATTTGCTTTTATTAAATCAACAAATTTCGAGAGCATTTCATTATCAGAGGCAATGCAGAAATGAAAGCAATGCAACCCATCTTTTATTTCATTTATTTCAATGCTGTGAAAGTATGGGTGTTATTGAGAAGATTTTTGAATTATCTTTGGATCAGTTTGAAGAAGAAGTGCTCACAAATTACTTATTATCTTCGAATTCGCCAAACGCTAAACAAATGCTTATTTTATATTTTGTGGTAAATGACAAAATCATTGACGCCTCGAACATTTTAAAAGAATTCAGAGGAGAATTCGCTGATATCACTGACAAACCATTGGCCGAAAAGACTAACCAATTGATTCAACTCATTGATAACTATATGACAGCATTACCTCAATCTTTAGTGCGTTTGGCCGAAGAAATTGCGTCCATTGAAGAGAAAAAACAGAAACAAAAACCTCGAATAACGATATCAGATGTCCCTCCAATTCAGGTAAAACCTAAATCGGTTGCAATTGATTGGGTGGCCCCATCCAAAACTATCGAGGATATTATGGAACAAATGACTATGATTTGGTCAAAAGAAAGTTTTGAATCACCAAAAGTTATGACTCCTATAAACGTACCGAAGAAGAGGTATTTTTTTAAATATAAAATTAGTTAATAAATAACATTTGAATTTCCATTTTAGTGCCAAAAAATTGCTTTTAAGTCAAAACTCTCCATTTCTTCGAACCCCAACTGCTGTTCATCGAAGCGCTAAAAAACAATTTACTTCTAAAACTGTTTATCCGACGCCAAACAAAACTATAAACTTAATAGATTTCAGTGTTGATGAAAGTGTACTCAAACATAGACTCTCGACTACAAACGACAATTTGGTCTCAATTACTCCAAATTCAAAGCTGTTTAACACAAGAGTAGATTCTCCGAACCAATTGCTATCAATTTTAGAAACGCCTTTAATTAAAAGAAAATCTAATTTAAATGAGAGTCAAACCACACGAAACATAAGTTATGTTCCGAATTATGTGACGCCGACATCCATTCTTAAAGTCAAGCAAATTATGAGACGATCACTCAGTCCTTCATCTTTAATGTCATCTCCCGTTTTAATGAAACCCAAACCTTATGAATCGACTCCACAATCAATTCAAAAGCTACGCTTTTCTGTACCCGAAGGGGACACTTCACCTATGATTCCAGAAGAGGATAGCGTTGAAAATGCTAGACTCGCCTTAACTAAAGATACTTTAATGCTTAAGTCTTTGAAGAATATCTCAGAAACAATAATTGAACGGTCGGTAGAAGTCGAAGAATGTGATGCAAACAATTTACTTGAATTTGAAAACACTGCCACTGAAGACAAAACTCAACAACAATTTGAAGAAAAGACAAGTAATTCACTCAAAGACTGATTCATTTTTATTTAAAATATGTTTCGGTTTCAGCTCCCATTCAAACCGATATCTTAATGAAAGCCAGTTATGTCTTTTCTCCGCCTCAGACCCGTTCCAGTGCTAAAAAAGGATTGAGTAATGATTTATATTTGTTTTTATATTTTTAAATTATACATATATTTAATAAAGGAATGAAAGTCACTAAAAGTCAACAAAAAGAAGATATTTCTGAAGTAAAACCGACTTATCTTTTCTCTCCACCACTTGAAGAACAAAAATCTGCTAAAAAACAAACAAAAACTAAAGAAAAGGTGAAAAAAGAGAGGAAACATTTGTCTAAAAGTGTTGAGAAATCTAAAGGTTTTTATTTTCATTAATTAATTTAGTTCTTAATCTTTAATTAAAAAGTTGTAGAGCCCGAGAAACTGGATTTCTTTGTTCAACAATCAATAACTGAGCCCTTATTCAAAGAAATACCGAGTCGTCCTTCAACTCCCGCTTCAAATATTGATGACTCGGACAACAAAAGTGATATCTCTTCGAGTAAAGCCTCGACCCGTTCCTCCCGTTCGAAGACTCCGACGAAAAAGTAATAAATCAAATAAATGGAATCATTTTAATTCTCTAACTTTTTTTTGTAGAACTCCTAAGAAAGTGATTGAAACTCCGACCCATTCAATGAAATTAAGAGGAAGTTCTCTAAAACCAAAGAAAGAAAATTAGGGCCAAAACTTTTTATGTATTTTTATTTTAAGAAATTTTACATTATTTTAACAAAAATAATGATTATTTGATTCCAATAAATATCAAAATAAAGTCATCACTTTTTATACTCATTTCTCAATTACTTAATACAAATATGAAGTCTTTTCACTAAATCCCTCTTTATTTGATTCAATTAAAAGTTTAATTAAATTCATTTATTTTTGAGAATATTTGATGAGTATTTGATGAGTATTTAATGAAAGGTAATTTTAAAAATTACTACACTCGATTGACAGTATAATAAACAAGATTGGTTTGATAAATGTGTTTATTATAGAGGAATGTTGATTATAAAAAACTATTTTTAACATAAATGTATACTAAAGTGGATCCGCAAGTGTTCATTACAGTCTACCACATTTTTATGAACTGATCGGGAATTAGAATTTAGTTCATAAAAGTGTTCCCTATTTTCTATAGTTTATATTAACTTTGGTTTAAATGTATGGTAAAACTGATACTTCATAAAAATGATTGTCAACTGTATATAAAAGAAAGCTCATTATATAGGATGAGTTGGTTATAGAGGCAGTCGAGTGTAACGATGAAAGTGAAAGTATTATTTAATTTAGATGTCATCCGAAGAGCGTCACTACTAATCACTTTTAACTACATTTGAAAACTATTGAAAGCATTGAAAGCATTGCCGGCCTTTTATTGAGTCCCTTATAATTCAATTTAATTCAGTTTTTAATTTAATAAATAATATGTTTTTAACATAATTTTATTAAAATGATATTAAATTATAATTTATTTATTATTTTATTAATTTTGGTATTCATAGCATTTGTTTTATATTTGAAAATACGGTTCGTTTGGAAAACATTTTTAAATTTAATTTTATTTCAAATTTATTTGAATTTAGAAAACGGTTTCCAAAACAACAAATTTGTTGGTTTTGTCACAAATCGCAAAAAGTGTCCTCAAATCAAATTAATTCATTCAATTGTATTCACTGCCAACAATATAATGGATTTTCTGAGGTATTTATCTTCTGATTGTCGTTTAAACAGAATTTATTACAAAATTGTGACTTAACTTCAATTTAAAATCTTTTGAATTATTATATAATTTAAGCCCTAATTTGTCACAAAATTACTGATGTTTTGCTTAAATTGAATTAAATTAAAGGACGGAAATTACAATAAAGTGATTAACGAACAGTTCGAGTCAAGACATGTCCAGTACTGCCAACCGATAAGTGATTCCCATTTAAAGTGTGTCCAACTCTGTGGCGAATGTAATCTCAAACAAGAGATCAAAATCAAACTTTTGGCCCAATTTTTCCCCTTTAATGACATTAATTTCAATGAAGAGTGCGATCAATACAAGAAGTATTTGGAAAAGGAATACAAATTGTGTCCAAACTGTGAGACAACTGTTAAGAATGTTTTGTCGAAACCAATTAATTGCATCAAAGATATCATTAAGAATACCATTCCTTCAAAAGTAGACTTAAATATTGATACTGTATTTGAAAGAGAAAGCATTATTAAGAATTGGTTTTGGTTTTCAGTGATCTTAGAAGTTTTCTGTCTTTTCTGTTCTCTTATTTTGTTTGTCTTCGGTTTAGATGAATATCAAAACAAAACTGAGTTATCAATCATTGAATTCCCCGAAAATCTGATACAATATTTGAATTCTTGTGTCTCCGATCAGAAAATTGTGATGTTTTCAGGTTTTATGTCTTCATTGACGGCAATCATAATCAGTGATAAGAAGTCTTTAGGGGTAACCAAATTAGTTTCACAACTTTTATGGTTAGGACTGATCTTCAGTGAATTATCTTTAATGTTGACATATATTGAGAAAATCGATTCAATTCTTTTGCGTCCGATTTTGTCTTTATTTGTTATCTTCTTCTCTTCAGTCAATAGTTTTTTACGTTTGTTTTCGTTTTTCAACTCTAAGTCTAAAATCAAACAAAACTTAAATCTATCGAAAGTACAGAAAAAATATTTACAAAATTCAATGAATAATCAAAAGACTGTTTATTTACCGGAAAACCAATTGAAGAGTTTTAACAGAAATGATATCAAAACCGATGATAAGACGACTATAAAAAGTGCTGAACAATCGATTGGCGAACAAATCAAAAACCTTTCAATTCTGGACGAAACGGATCTCACATTGAATTACAAATCGAGTCATAAATATTTGGAGAAACCATTGAAAAGTGAAAACATCTTTTCTAGCAATCGTCTCAATTCTTCATTGATTTCTGAGACATCGAGTGGTAAATCTATTATACTTCCGGCAAAATTTCACTACCAATCAGTCGCACAGACCTCTTGGGTTTCATCTTTTAAGCCAAATACAAGTCCTCATAAGGAGAAACTTAATTCGTGGCCATATTTTACAAATAGTCAATCATTTTCCAGAACCTCTCAATGGGTTAATCATAATTTTTCTGGTTTGGTGACACCCCCTCCTTCAGCCCCCACTTCAGCCACCCCTTCAGTTTGCAGTAAGTTATCATTTATTAAAATTAAATCCGAAAAATAGTGAAAACTTTATTAAAATAATTGTTCGATAAACTAAAGGTGACTCCGCTTTAGTCAATCGATTTTCATCACTCGAAGGAAACAACTGTTTGTTTCCTCAATTGTTTGACAGTCAGCGCAACCCCTCTTCAAACTCAAACAATCATCTAATGAGAAGTCGTCTCATTAGTCAACACTTCTATAGTCGAGATTCAAATAAAGAGACGAATAGTGAAGTGAGTGGAGTCACTCCAATCAACGGCTCATTATCTTCATTTAACAAAACGACATCCAATGAATGTCTTAAACCTGAAGAAGTGTTGAGAAAAGAGTCAACTTTTTTCACTAATTTAACGCAAAATCTGATGTTTGCGTTATTTTTATTAATATTGTTTTGTTTTGTTATATTCCTTTCACTGCCAGTCGTTTTCAACACTTCATGTGATTTGCATTCAACCGAATGTCGTTTTTCTGTCGACAATTTGCCTCAAATTAATGTTTGCATAAAATAATGCCTTTTATTGAAAATTATTTTATTTATTCATGAATTCATTCCAATTCATATATAAGTCATTTATTGTCATTAAAATTGTTAAACTTTTTGCTCGTCATCGCCGACACAGAATCTGATCGGCATTTGCTTTATATTTGTATTACAATTTTCAGACAACATTTTGCAGTGATTCAGATATACTTTTCCATCGGAACTATAATTAAGTCAATTAAATAATGATTTTTCAATGAACTATGAACTCACCCGCAAACGGGATCATAGATTGCAAGACAAGAGTCTATTAAGAAATAATTTGTGTTCAAACATTTAATTTATACCGAATTAAAGTATTAAATGTTTTTTTATAGTAATGAGTGAATACAATACCCGGACAACTGTAATAAATGCCAAAAATATTATTAATTTTTATTGTTTAAAATAATTAGTTTTTGTCAGACCTCGAGCTTTTGACACATTTACTCATCGGTACTTCACTCACATCTTTTCTGTGAAAAATTATACAAAATATCATTCATTATAATAAAGGATTTGTAAAACTAACCCACAGTTGGATTTCTTTAATAAACATTCGTTGAGATATATCTGTCCGTCTGTTCCACAAACTGGTTTCGGGAATTCAAGACAATCGGTGGGACAACTTTCAAAAGCTCTAGCTCCTTTTCATTGAATTTAGCCAAAAAGAAAAGTGGAAAAGAGATTAGAGTCATATAAATTTATCTCCAATTTATTGAACAAATATAGAAAATATATCGTCGGATATATTATAAAATATATGATATTATTTATTGATCCCTCGACTATTTTATTTGAACAGTGATGTGAGCTATGATGTGATGTGAGCAAGCATCGTTTGATTTTTTTAAGAAGAGATTCTCTCAATCTTTTTATATATTAAATCTCTGAAATAGTAATCGATATATAACTCACTCTTATTCCTTCCGAAGCAATAGAGAGGTGAGCGCTCGGCTATCTTTTTCCTATAAATCAAAAGATCAGTTATAGGCCAGAGAGGGCTCATTATTAGTTCAGTGATGCATAAGAAGATACATATTTTTGTCTGAATAAAAACTTTTTGAGAAAATTTTGTGAGGATTTGCACAAAGAATTTCTAAAATTGTCAATAAAAGGTCAAATTTATATTTCAAAAACGTCTTGCTCATTTCTCTTTTAATCTCAATAATGATTGTGCATCACTGGAAAAGTGGTCTTACCCACAGTTGCGTTTATGCATGACACATTTATTGGGATAGAACTTTCCGTCCTCTAAAAGAAACAATAAAATAAATAAAATATTATTTTGAAATGAATGGAAAACCGCCGCAAATCGGGTCCTGAATGTCGAGACAATCTGAAGGACAGAGCGGATGATTACCCCTACAGTTTTCCCAATCGACTGGAATCAAACTGAAATTTATAAGAAAAGCTATAATTTTATTCCTTTCAAACAAAACAAGTGTTTATTCTGACCTACAATTTGTTCGTTTCATTTGACAAAACGACTGAAAGATGTTTCCATTTGAGGCACAAATCGGTTCTTCAGATTTATTGGATTTATTAGAATCACATTGAAGTGGACACTCATTTTGAGCTTTGAATTAAAGCAACTTATGAGTCGACATATAATCGTTAGAAGAATTACCCAAAGACTTACCCAAAGCAGGAATTGTTGGAATAAGTAAAGCAAATATTAATGCAATGAAAGAGTCGCACATTTTTCAGTGGATTATTCTCTACTGATTTAATTAAGATATGGCACTGATTTCTCTTATCTCTACAACTAAACTATTTTGTGAACAAATTAGTAAAGAACTCATCCCTTTCCCACTCAATTGCCTTGGGTTACACCAAATTTGGTGATACAGACGTCAATTATCCTTATTTTCTAATTTATCATTAAATGAAACAAAAGATGAATTTCTTTCCATTTCTTCGTTTATACAATAATTCATCAAATTTTATGAGTCATCACTTTTTAAATGTATTTTTGACAGAAAACAACTTTACTCTAAGATCTAATCGAATCATATCTTGTTTTATATTTAAGTTTTTTTTATCCCTTCACTCATTATTTTCATTAAATTCA
Organism: Galumna obvia; assembly: GCA_034695785.1. Taxonomy (NCBI): domain Eukaryota; kingdom Metazoa; phylum Arthropoda; class Arachnida; order Sarcoptiformes; family Galumnidae; genus Galumna; species Galumna obvia. Next base: position 11,364 of record JAQFZM010001015.1, on the reverse strand, counting down.
GGCAAAAAATGGGTGTATTCCGGGTAAAAGAACTTCATTATTGATTCAGAATTTCACTTATAATTCTTCGACAAAAATGTTTAAAAAAGAAAAAACATATAAATATAGAAAATATAGAAAAATATTATTTCTTCGATAGAATTCAATATTTTTTATTTTATTTATTCAACATTTCTTTGCGAATATTATATGAAGTGTTGATAACTTTTCATATTTAAATCAAATATAAATCTAAATGTTTTGTGACTTATTTATAAATTTCTTTATATCCAGAAATGTTTTACAATCAATATTTAAATAAAGAATTTGTTGACTTCGAAGTCAAAGAAATAAGAAAATAAGAAAAGTTTTTTTCGATAAAACAAAAAAGTAATCTATGAAAATCTTTTTATAGCGAATTTCAAATTCAATTTTAGACAAAAATAGCCGAAGAGTATATGTAATGATATTTGAATACAAATGCATTTTTTCCTTTCAATTTTCTTAAATCTAAACCAAAAACTGAATTGAATTGAATAGAATTCATTTCTAAACACTTTACTCACTCTTTATTATAAACGTAAAGTTTATAACCATAACTTATGAGTTATATATACCTCACATAAAAAAATATATGAAAAATATTACTCTATATAAAAGTTGAATTCATTTTTTTTGTTTGACTTTTTTTTAATTAATTAAAAATTCTATTAAATAAATAAATAAATTAATTAATTAATTAAAAACTTTAACAAATTTTAACGAATTAATGAATTGAGTCAACAGTTATTGAGTGAAAGTTTAAACTACAGTTGTCTTGAATTGGAGTAATTCTTTGAGATGAGTCCAAATAAAAGATGTTTTGCGAACAGAGTTGGCGCCAATCGATACCTCTGTTGGGAACTGTTTGGATGAGTTGGGAACAGTTGGGAACGTGCACTACAGCTCAGACCTTAATAACTGTCAGATGTGATGTTCTCTTAAAAAGTTATGAGTTCTTAACCTAATGTTCACATCTTTACTCTTCGAACAAATCGTTAATTCAGTTCTTTAGTTTATGTAAACACTTTTAATAATTTGTATATAAAATTAATGAATACTATTATTGGAAAAATGTGTTCAATAAATGCATTTGATTTCAATAAATTATTTTTTACAAAACTTATGATATTTAGTTTAATACGTCGAGGATGTGGTGCCGGTGGGAGAGGGGGTGCCATCGCTACTAAAGGTTTGTTTACTATTTTCCATATTTTTTAGTTAAATTAATATTTTATGATTGAGTCAACTAATGTTAATCACATTAAATATAAATCAATTCATTTGAAAAATGTGTACAAATAATCGGAGGTTTTTCTTACCCAATGCTTACCCCCAATGCTAAGGATGTAAATCCTTTATAATAAATAGTAACATATTGCAATGATCTTGGTCTCTTTATAAACATATTAATTTATAGAATAGATTTGTCATATATATCGGGCAACAGTTAATCAATAATATAAGCAGAGTTTTAACCTTGTCAAGTTGTCAATGTATTTCTCATTCAATCCTTAGTTTTTAATCAGAGCTATAATTGTTATTCAATTATTGTTTTTATAATTAAAATGTTTTAATTTAAATTTGAAATTTAATTGAAATCTTTTAAAGTTTAGAGTAAGTACTCAACACTTATTCACTAAATGTTGAGCCCATTAGTAGAGCCCACGTCTCGATTCATATGATTTTTTTTGTCAAAAATGACTCAAAAATATATTTTGTTTATAAAAATTGACAAAAATTGATGATTGCTATGACTAACTTATTCAGGTGGTTCAGGAGTTCATGGTCCACACCTTCATGATCCCGAAGACGAAAGTGATTCTTTATCAGTGATTCTTGTGGTGATACTTCCTGTGGCGCAAATGATTGGAGTATTGGTTCTCATTTTGATTATTAGGATTTGTTACCGAAGATATTGTTCACCAAACGAGAGGAACTTTCAGACAAAACCAACACTTTATGAAAACTCCAGAACTAATCCGTTTCTTCCCGTCAATAGATTCTGATCTAAAGTATCATTAAATTAATTTTGGCGACAAAATTGTGAAAAGAGTGAACTCTTTTTCAATTAAATGTTCGTAATATATATACTAAATCTCTGATTATTTTGTTGAACACAATTTTCGTATTACTTTGAGAACTGATTTAGTCTTCGAGTGATTTATAGTAAAGTCGTGATTGAAGTTTATTTCCAATCATTTGGTCCAACATTTAAAAGGAGAGTCCATTAACTGATGAAATTGAAAGAAAGTCAAACGATTAGGTATTTATCACTCATTTCTATTCAATATTTATTTCATATTTCATTCCAATACTATTTTTATTAAGAAAACTCATTAATATATAAATTTCTAATTAAATGCAAATGAAATGAGAATTTTTTTTATAAAAAAAAAATTTATATACAAAAAGCTATCACTAACTTATTGCTATTTATTAGCATGGTGCATTAACATAATTATGCATCTGTTATGAAAGCAATTTCACTGATTTAATAGCGAGGAAATCATAGGGTTATCCCTTTGAGGCTAAAAGCCTGAGATTTACATTAAAATATTAGGCAAAAGAGATATATTTGCGCTGAAAAATATGTTATGCGAACCAATTCTTTAGTTATTGTAAATCATTTCCATTAGAATTATTTAAAATAAGTTTTTATGAATTTAGACTTTTCTGTCATTTCTTACTTATAAGAAGTGTTTAATGAGTCGACACTTTGAAAACTCGATATTTCTTTTAATCAGAAAAATCGATAAAATTTTTATTTTCAAAAGAATTGCCAGAAGATAACCAAGGTATTATGAATTGAAAATATTTCTATAAATTCAAACATATTTTACAAGAATAAAGATTCAAATATTTAAAGTAGTCTTTAAAAATAGAAAATAATGGACTTGACAAGGGCAATATAAAGGATTATAGTGATCCTTGCTCATATCTTATTTAATGGAAAATTCAAGTTTTCAAACAAAATAAGTTTGAAGAGAATAGTCAGCAATAAATTTAAATCAATTTTTCTAAGACAAATTGAACCTTGATCTTTTCTTTTTTGTTTCTTTATTATTATCAGATAAGTAAAGATAACTCAATATTACTGGAAATGTCGATCACTATTTTCAAGAGTTAATTACTTAATATAATTAAACGAAATAAAAGCAAAACTATCGCCGATAAGAGTTAAGTACTATTTGTTAGCTATTCTTCAAACGTCAAAAACTTTGCTTTTTGTTTGATTAGATTTAGAGAAATAATGAAGTAATGAACGAATGGATAATTAGAACTGATTTGACAGTCATTTAAAAACATTGCAATGATTTTAATTTAATTGAAAGCACTTTTCAAATGTTTGAAGTCGTGTTAAGTGAATCGTATGATACAGTAAAACATGTAAACCAAGTTTCATAAAATTTCAAATATAATTAAAGACTAATTAAAATGAAATTCTAAATAATAGTTGAACTAAACTTTCATTTAAAAGGACTCGTCATCTGATTCTCATAGTTTAAGTTAATTTTCTTAACTTAATTTAACTTAACTTGCTCCTATTTTCTTATGTTATTTACAAACTCTTATGTTAAAAGAATTTGATATAAAATGAATTATTGAACTGTTTTTGAATTGTATTTATAGAAAGAGAATTTTGTTCAGAAAAATATTCCTTTTGTCGACAAATTTATCTCAAGATATGATTCTTTTGTAAAGAGTCTACAATTGAATAGTTTGCAGCAGAAAAAGGTTATCGCTATACTGTGCATCGCTTTCTTACAAATCGCAACTCTTTTTTGTTATGAATGACAGCTCTTATAGTATTATAAATGAATAATTGACGAACGAATGATAAATGTTTCAACAAATTATTAAACTTATTCTTTATATTTATATTTAATATAACATTAAAAAACAAAAATCTTATTAAATATCAATTTCTTTATTTTGTTATCTATTAATTTAATGTCTATTTTATTAATTTTATTCTACAGTTAAATTATAGAAAATGTATTATAGATGTATTATAGATGTATTATAGATCTAGAGTATATAAATTGTTGCAAAATTTGAGTAAATTCAATTTGAGTCCAGGTTCTTGTATTTCCAATATTCTTAAATTGAGTTCCAATTTTGAAAAATGTTTTTAATTTAAAAATCAATAAAATTTAGGCCAAAAACAAATTCAATTTTTATTTCAAAATTCAAATTAAAAATATATTTATATTTTATTTACATAATATTAAATCATTTAAATTATTGATTAATTTTAAGTTTAAAGCGATGGCTTTCATTTTAAATCAAATTTTAATTTGTATTCACATAAACCTATAGATTGAGTCTACAATTTTCACGATTCAAACATAAAAAATTCATTTATATTAGAATTTGTATTTAAGAATATAATTAATATATTATCAAAGGCTTAATAAAGGGGAGAGAGGGAGAGAGAGAGAGAGAGAGAGAGAGAGAGAGAGAGAGAGAGAGAGAGACTTTTAAAAAGATAAAAATTTTTCAATAAGAACTTAATCCTATTATAAAATTCAAATGAGAGTAATGTGAACTAGGCCTCAATTTTTCATTGACTTCTTTTTTTGAGTTGATTTTGAAAATGAAATCCGAAAGAATGCAATTAAATAATATATTGAGTTGAGAATAGAGAACAAGTCATTTGCAATAAAAGTGATGGTATTTTGCCTTATTTTGTGAGTACACTTATAGTACACTTATAGTGTTTGAGTCGTTTTCATTGCATCAAATTTTATGACCTCAAACCGTTTCTTTGGATGACTTTTGTGTCCGATTTCTGTTTTTATTACCACTTTTACAATATTTTGGCGATAATTTAAACGAATGGATTTCTTTTACTTTATTTGAATGAACAAACATTTTTCAATTCATTTATTTCTGTAAAACTTTGATATTCTATGATATAAGCCTTGAATTCCCACTGAATTATACGACAGAATATTAGCTCAAAATCTAACAAAAAATCAATTCTTTGTATTTTTTTCCTCAAAGAAAACACGAATTTTGATAAGAAGTTTCGATCAGAGCTTTAAAATAAGTGAAATGTTTTACATTTTAGCTTTTATTTTGGATATATATTCTTGGATTAAATAAAATCGTAAAACCTTTCTTTAATGTCAAAATGAATTCAATTTAAAGAAGATAAAATTTATACTAGGTATACTTACTGCATCTTACTTTTAAAATATACTAGATATACTGTATTGTACTGTAAAGTATAGAAATAAAGACTATGTTTCAACAGTCTTAATCACCCAATACTTTAACACAGTCTCTTTACAAATTTTAATACAAATTTGAACATGGTCTTTTTTCTAGACTTTACTTTAAAAATATGCTAGATATTTTATTTAATTTTCTTTCAATATTAAATTTTATTTTACGAAATAGAAATAACTTTAAATTGAATTAATTGATTGATTGACTCATTTAATTAAATTTTCACTGAAAGTCACAAAACTATGAAATCATTTAATTATTTATAATTTGTTTTGAACTCTCAATTTATTCGTAATTTTCGTTGAAATGAAATTTGCTTTTATTTTGAATTCTTTAGTGAAAGTAAAGCACATTTCAATTGATTTGTCGATTCCTTAATTGGATTCGAGTCCCGGATCTTCACATTAGAGAACTAATAAACAATTCATTAAATTATATTTTTTTTTCCATTAATTCAGAAAATTTGCATAAAATTGGAAATAATATTATGAGAGCATTAATAACCCCCAGGAATTGTCATACAATAATTGAATCAAATATTATTATCAATTTTTCGAAAATTTATGGCAATACTCTGTATATTAATATTTGATGATTTATTAATTTGATTTTTAATATGATTTAATAAATAAGTTTATATTTCTTGAAATGACTTTTGTTTCGATGATTTTGTGACGTAATATAAGAATAAATTTTATATAAATTGAAATGAAATCTCTGTTTGGAGTCATTTGTAATGTTTTTTCGATTTTTCAATTTATAACTTTTTATTCAAAGAAGATGACCTAGAGCATTATATATGAACTGAGTGAAAATTGATTGAGAGATAGACTCGGGTGCAATAAAAGTTAAATTTATCATTTGGTGAATACTCTTTTCAAAAACGATGGAATAGATTACAGATTCGATTCAGTTTTGGAAGTATTTCGAGCGAAAAGTGACGAATTTCAGATCCCTTTGATATTAAACGCTTGAATTATCATGATACTTTAATTTGTTATCAAATCGTCAGATAATTTCAAATTTTTAGTCACAAATCATAGAAACTGTTATTTTTCATTCATTTTTTAAAATTTTAAAAACCTTAGAATAATTGAAGAAAAAAACTTTAAAACTTTAAAATTAGTAAAGTTTTAAAAGACAAGTCATCACAAGAAAGTCAATGAACTTCAGAACTGTTATTCTAGAATCTATAGATATAAAAAGAGGTATTCCCACAAAATAGTATTAATTACCAAAATTGTCATATTATTGGTAACAAAATAAATGGCGGAAAAGTAGACGAATCTGTTATCATCTGAAGGCTATTCGTTGTAATATTTGCTATAATTGAATGGAGGAAGTCTTCACTCAATTGAAAGTAAACCACAAAAGCTCTAAATAAAGTCGAGATAAAAGAAATGGAGTGTAAGGACACCATTTACTCAATGGTCAGTCTGTAATGAATTCAATATAATCGGTATTTCTGAAAGTGAAAGGCATTAATCAATTCATATATAATATGTACAGCGATTCACACTTTTGAGAAATTGATTCAATTTGTCCACAAAAGACAAAACGCAACGAATAGTAATGTGACAAAGATTGAGGACAAAACTTCCTTTTGGATACTCTCCGACATTCTATTCTTTATTCTTCTGTTGATTTTAGTGAGTCTTCTGTTCTCTAAAAATGTTTTATTCATAAAATATTTAAATACGACTCAATTTTAAAAGTAGAGTACATTTATACAGTGCGTCTGTTATGCTTTTATATGGTGTTATTGTGTTCTTGCTAACTTTTCATGACTTCTTTAGATAAATGATTTGTTCTTACAAGTTTTGAAGCTTTTATTAATTTCACATAATTTTTGATGGGTTCAATCAATTTTGATTTTCTTAATATTATTTAATAAAATTTCATTTAATGTAATCTATTAATAAATGTAAATCAAACTAATGTCAAATGTAATACAATAGCAGGAAGAGAATTAACATGCATATTTTATAGTTTAGTAGTTTATAGTATAGTTTAAAATTATAAAATTAGAATATATAAAATATGCTAGATAACTTGAAATAAAATCCTTTGTTTGTCAAAAATGGACTTTAAATGATTTATTATGGGTTTATCTAAATGTTTGAATAAACAAATTTCATTACTTTTATCCCTTTAAATGTTCATAAAATTTTGATTGAGTACTTGTCTACACAAGAATGCCAAGAGTATATACCAAGAGTATATTTATGATTGAAACACTAAAACTAATCCAATAAATGTGAATATTTTATTCGATTTGATATAAGAGATATTTCTGTTGGGATTCAATGATTCGATCAATTTTTTAAAGTTATTTTAAATAATTTGATCAATATACATTTTCATGTTGTCATCAAATTGATTTTTGTGAAAAACAAAATACTTTTACTACATATTATGTAAATGTAGCGAAAAGATAGAAACTGTCAAATATTTTATCTAAAAACTGAAAACTACAGCAATTAATACTATATTTATAACTTTTAAAACATTGAATTTCTTTTAAAATCTAAACAAAAATCATTTTATTTTCAAATAGAATTCCTAATAGTTTTTGTCTAAAGTTTTGTTATTCTTTTCCTCATTATTTATATTTTAATTAAACCAGATTTACTTCTCATCAAAATTAATAGTAGAATAATGAAATTTGCCCTTGATTGTATTCATTTTTTCTGAATTAATTACTCTTATAAAGTGACTCAAATTGAAGTTAATATTATGAGATATGTTACGAAATTCTCCTCACTTTTACTATTAAACAAATTTATTATAAAAATATGTATCAATTTTTGGGAATATTTTATTTTCTGTAATAAATGAGGAAATATTTAATTAAAGATTGAAATATTAGCCCTCATTTATGACTAACATAGAGATAGTATACAATTTTAATTCAATTGACGACTAATTAATGTATTTAAGTAATTATTTTAATGAAATTTTGTGATAATCGACAACTAATTGCTTTTATTTTGAATTTTATTATCGCCACAAATTATCTCAAATGAATCGATTATTAATTCAATTTAATTAATTCACAATTAATGAACTGAAAATAGTTATAACAATTAAATATTAATAATAAAAATGCAAAACCAAATAACAAATCAATCATTTCTGACATTAATTTGTTATGAAATAAGGTTTTACTTCAAAATTAATTTTAAAATAATAATGAAATTATAGTAATAAATATCCAAATCTAGTGTTTCATTCGAATGACTCTATATTTAGGAATTACATATAACTGAGGACTAGAAGGTAGACACTCGAGATCTCTAACTATTGTGGAAGAAGCGATCGGTTAATTTGATCTCATTGTGAGTAAATTCCATTAGGATTTTCAAATCAATTGTTTACTCGAAACCAATGTTTTTCTATTTATTGGTTGCTTTCCTTTGTTTACTCACTTTTTTTTATTAATCACTTTCTTATATAAATTTATTTTCAATTTTCATGAAAACATTGTGACCCAACCCTTCTATATATGAATTCATTTTTGATTTCTTTTAGAGTGAATACATTTCTAGTTATAATTATATTTACATTTATTTGATATATAATATGATATATAAGTTAATAAGAATGAATGTGTCAATTATAGAATGAATGATCCCTTGGATTACAATTACTGATAGAAATAAAAGAGTATTTCATCGAAAATGTTCACTAATTGTCATAATATATGATTGTATCTAATGATCATTTATTCCCTAAAATAATAATAATTTTTAGAACCAAAAACACAATTTTGGGTCAAATAACTTATCCTCCGATGATTTCTATGAAAAGACAGAATGACTTATCATTAAATGTTTGCAATTTAAGTGATGTCTTCTCTAGTGATACGACTGTTTGCAACAAATAACTCAATACTTATCACAAAATTCAATATTTTTCCAGTGATGTCCATTTATGTCCATTTTATGGCCAAATATTTAATTTTATATAAGATATAAATATTCCAAAAGTTTATTACATTTCTGGGGATAACTTTAATGTTAACAAGAAATTAAAATAACTATTCTTTAATATAAATGACATTCAGTGTTGACATAAATTTCATTTTTATTTGAAAAATAAAATAAAAATAATAAATATTTGAGTCATGAAGTTATATAAGCTCTCAAACTATTTTTAATATTGAAAATAATATCCGAACAAAACTTAAGAAATACTTAAGACTTTCGCTCAAATTGGACCCTATTTGAACACATATTTGAACACATATTTGAACACATATTTGAACACATATTTGAACACATATTTGAACAATACACTCTACTCTTGGACACCACTGTTTTCAATCCAATATTGGATTCATTTCTATTATTTACAATAAAGGGATTCACACAAATCAAAATTATTAGTCTCTCTCTCTCTCTCTCTCTCTCTCTCTCTCTCTCACTCACTCACTCACTCACTCACACACACACACACACACACACACTCACTCACTCGCTCTAAAATTTCAAAATTCCTATTCTTTTATTCACGTTTGAGGAAAATAATTTTTCTATAAAGAGAAAAAGGAGAAAGCAAAGTGTAATAACAAATGGCAAAATTTGGGCTAATATTTCATCGGTACTATTGATTATTAAACTAAAGATTTTAGTATTATTTCAAAAGAAATCTCATCTTATGATTAATAACTAAAAAAGTATAAAATAATTGATCACATCTTATGAATCACATTTAAAATAAATTGTTTTCTTATTCTCTATAAAAGAAGGGAAACATAAAAGTGGAGACGAGTTTTCTTGAATAATATGCAAAAAAGACATTAAGAGATGTATTTGTATTTTGAAATGTAGTCATAAAACTGAAATCATGTCTAACATTATATTTATATTTTCATTTAGATTTCAAATGAATATCAAACGACTTCTCATCGGAACTAATGATTTATTCAATTGAATCTCAAAATAGACTCAATTTTTTCTTTAGGAAACCTGAGTTGCACTCAGAATATGTACTCAGAATCTAAAATGTAATTCAATGCTTAAGAGACTCGTTATTCAAACTCTTCTAAATATAAAGATTATATTAATGTCTTTCTTTCGACAAACAAAATAATGAAACACTAAATCAAAATAGTATTCAATTTAAGGAAATAAAAATAACAGAACGGAAGACATTTGAGAGAAAGAAATGTAAATTTTTCATAAAAATACCGCAAATGTTTGTTGAGATCAATCTTTATTACTATATTTTAGGCAAATAATAGTCTAAGAAATAACTCTTCTCTAAGAGCTCTAATCGATTGAAATGTGTTTTTCCGCAGATAATCAACTGATCCATTAAGATATATATACTGACGAATGTGAGGCCAAAGACTAACCATTGAGAAAACAAAATCTTATTTTTGTTACACAAAAGGAAAACATTTATTCTTTCAATTATTTTGTTTTCAAATAAAAGACTTTCCTTTTAAATACAATTCCAACTTTCATTCAAATCGATGTACTGAAAGTTTGGTCTATTTTTTTAAACTCTTCCAAACATTTGTTTGTTTGAAATGAAAAATTGTCCTTTTCTTAAGTGCTTATAAATAGTCTTCATTTTGAAGTGGCGCTCAATTTGTGTCCATTTAATGAGAAAAAGTGTCATTAACTTAAATCTAATTAATGAGTTGACATCTGTTTCTAAATAATAAATAATTTGAATTTTAAATTAAGGTTTAATAGAATCTGGAGTTTAAGCTTTAATTTAATTAATAATTTTTTTTAATTTGATCTAAGGATGAGAAAAATAAGTATAAAAGAGAGAACAGAATAATTGAAGACTATTTGAAATTGAGTCAAATAAATGATTTATTTTATTGAATACTATACTGATATCAATAATTTATTTAATACTCGAATTACTAAAAACATAATCATTTATTTCAGCACATATCTAATGATGAGCTCAAATTTCTTCGTACATAATTACAATTGGAAGGTATGCTATTCGGGTGAAAAGCCTTTTAAGTTATAAATTGTATCGAAAACATTGAAATTGAATAATGAAAACCTCTAATAATACCTCTAATAATACTTATGTTATAATTAGTGCGAGTTTTTAATTCTTAAGTTTAAATAAATGAAA
>JAQFZM010001014.1:0-22035 GCA_034695785.1 Galumna obvia | reverse complement strand
GTTAAGTTAGGTTGTCATGGTAAGTTTTGAAAAAAATAAGTAAAGTCACGTGATAAAATTTTTGGCGGGAAAAAGTTTGTCGAGAAAAATTTTCAAGGTCAGGTCACGTGATAAAAATTTGGCGGGAAAAAGTTTGTCGAGAAAAATTTTCAAGGTCAGGTCACGTGATAAAATTTTGGCGGGAAAAAATACAGGTTTGGTCACGTGGTTCAGTTTTGGCGGGAAACGGGCCAGGGACCCTATTCTACTACTAACATTAATTCTATAATCATTTTAACAAAATTAATCAAATTAGTTTAATAATATACAGTTGATTTCAAATCTAACTAGGACAACTCAACAAGCAATATCTAATAAATTACTAGATGAATATTTATGAAAATTGGCATACATATAAATCAACTCCTCTGATTGTTAAATAATAGTTTAGATTTTGGATTATTAATATTAAAATTTTTTAAATGCTCGAAAAACACATTATTTTAAATTTTTTAATTTGGTTAATTGTTTTAAAATGAAACTAATATCATTAAATTCGTTTTAAAAAAATCTATTTTAAATCAAATATCAATTTTTTGAATTTCAGATAAATATAGAAATGTTTTAAAATATATATATATCTAGTAATTAATGATACTTTTTGATTGTTTTATAAAATACAAATATGAAACAGTTTTTTCTTTTAATTTTTAAAAAATTTAATATAAAACTTACTCAATTATTTTTTAAATTTATTTAAGATCATTTTATCAAATAAGGAAAAGAATTATTCATTCGTTTCAAAAGAAATAAACCTTAAAAAATTAAAATTAATAAACAAAATTTTTATGTTAATTATTTTTCTTGTTAATTTTATGAGTTCAAAAAAATTTCTTGTAAAATTAAATAAATCCTCTTGTATACAAATAGAAAGTTTAATTAGTTATCTTAAAACAAATAAATTATATTGAGACAAACCTATACTTACCTTTACCAAAATGACTAAGATTTTCTTTTTTAAACACACATACATTGTACACACATTTACAAATTTGTTGACTAATCTCAACTATGAGTCACAATTACAGTCATTAATTCAAACCTTTTTATTCAAATTACAAACCTTTCATATATTGTTTTCAAAACAATTCATGCTAATCAGTCTCAACTACCAACATTTAAGCAAATCTCAGACTTAATCATTAACAATCTAGAAAATTCTTTATAATTCAAAGTCCAAATCGGGCACTTCTATTTCCGTTCACTTGGAAATACCCCCTAAAGGCCGATAGAATTTATAAAAAAAGACCATGGTTAAAATCTTTAAGTCAAACTGAATCTTAATCTGTAATCAAAATGTGCTTATGGCCACTCTAACCATCAAAAAACCATGGTCAAAATTTTTGAAAGCTGTAATTAAAAAGCTTTCAAAAGAACTAAAAATTTTAAACTATAGCAAGATGATTATCAAACATTAATATTATATGGAAAGTGTAAAATAATTTTCAACTTATGAATAAACTCATATAAAATCAAAAGAGGCTTTATAAACATTTGGTATTCCTCATCAGTATTAAACATTGGTAATCATCTTGTAAAAGTTTAAAATAAATCTTCATTTTGAAAGCTTTTTTAAGATAGCTTTAAAAGATTTTGACCATGGTTTTTTGGTGGTTAGTGTGGTCATACGCACATTTTGATTACAAATTTTGTTTCAGTTTGACTTAAAGTTTCTAACCATTGTCTTCTTTTTACCAAATTCCATCGGCCTGTAGGGGGCATTTCCAAGTTAACCTGTAGACTATACATACCCATCATGATTTAAATCATCTGTATCATCATCTGTATTATCAACTGTATTACAATATAAACCCGGGCAACATCTGATCCCTTTATCAACGTTGCATTTCTTCCCTGGTTGTTTACATCCAGAGTAGACCATTTGGATCGCCATAATTGAGAGGCTGATCGACAACACAACGAAAAATTGGTTTCTTTTCATTATTAGTTTAATCCTTTGTTGACTTTAACTCAATTGAAAAGATTTTTCTAATTTTTAATGAAATTAATATGACTTTCAAATATGTTTTCAATTAATTGATTTTTGAAAACTAATTCCACCTTTTAATAGGGCGTTCAATATGTTAACTTTGTTTTTTAAGCTTTTCTTCATATTTATAATTGTGTAAACACTTAATTTTCATTTAAATACTGTATCTAAGCATTAGGTAAAACATAAATTCTAGAATAAATTAGAAGTCTTTTATAAGAATTTTTTAAAGAATTTATTGTTAAATTTATTTATACATATTTATTAAATTATTCATATTTATAATTTTATTCACACTAATTATATACTTATGTTGGAGATATAGTATTCTAGTAAAGTTATTTCATTAAACAGTAATTACTTTTAAAACTGGTTTTCAATAAAAGGGAAAAAATATCATTAATTGTTTGAATGAGTCTTCGATTTGAATGTCAATAATAGTTAAACCAAACAATAGTTGTCTTTCAGACAATAGTTCACACATTTTCTAATATTAAATGTATTCAAACATTTATAAAAAATTTAAACTCAAGTTTTAATACAATATTTTTATCTAAAATGAGTGGAAATTTTGAACTTAAAAACAGAATGACTTCAATGTCTTATGAAAGACAAATGACTCGATTCTCAACAAAAACAAAACTAATAATAAGACTATCAATAATAATATGTGTGTCCGGACTGTTCCTCCATTTGACTCAATCTTTGTATGATTATCTACAGAGACGGACTTTAGTCAACATTAATATCGATGATAACAAATATGACTCAATTCCTGCCATTACTATATGTTATCCGAACTACTTATCCATGAAAAGTACAGCACAAAAGTATCCACAATTGGATCCACTCTTTGATGACTATAAACTAAAATTAAAAAGTATTTCACAAATCGATTATATGAACAAAAGTTTTGGTCAATATTTCAATGATTTATATATAAATAACTTTTCTTCGTTTGTCGACGAACGCCAACTCTCTGTCAATCAATTATTTGATTTAAGTATTTCTTTTGACAATAAAACCCTCCCTCCCATTGAGATAATGATCTCAGGAATAAGACTTTTGTCCAACGGATCAGTTAATGAGGAGACTATTAAAGACAAAAATCCTTTTGAGTCAATTATTTTTCCAGTTTTTGGAAAAAGTTTCAAATGTTTCACATTTTTCTCTCATCTCAACAAAACATTCAAAGAATATCAAATGGATATCCAAAGTATTAAAATTGAGGTCATTTTTCTTACTTAAAAATTAAACATTTTTATAATTAACCAAGATGAGAATAAAATAATTTGAGTTCATAAGCTTAAAATTATTTTATTCTATAAATATTTGTGCCTTTTTGATCAAGGTATATTATATTTATGATTTGAATTATTACAGATTCTTCACGACATAGAGTGGTTTCCACCGACTATTTATTGGTCTTCGATGTTATCGTTTGCAATGCATTCACAGAATGTTATTCCAAATCAAATAAATTCAAATAATTTTCTTAAACTTAAAGCTGGATATGAATACGAAATGTCTTATAATCGATGGAAAGTCATTCTTCAGTCCTCAACTTATAATACAAATTGTAGAGACTATGACTCGAATGACGAACACGACTACAAACTAGAGTCCGATTGTGTCAATACTTGTAATTTACAACAACTCAACGACAAGTGTTCCCATTGTTTACCCGTAAACTATAAGATTGAGCACAACTGCAGAGAGTGTTTCTTCAGATCAAATTATCTCTGGAGGAGAGACACAATCAAAATGAAGTGGTCATCAATGAAACTCTGTATTGAATCCTCTGAAGAACAGAATAACTATAGTTTTGACGATTGGTATCAAAGAAAAGGTTTTTATGAAAAAATGTTTTGTATTAAGAATAATATGAATCAAATCGAAAGAGAGTGTCAACTCAGATGTCGGCCCCAATGCTTCCAACGTTACTATAACTATGATATTAAGATAATCAATAAATTGTCTGAAAATGAAGACAACAATGAGTGGAGAAAAGAGACCCGGATTACAATCACTCATAACCAACAATTGGATCAAATCATTGAATACATTCAAGAAATAAGTTTCATTCGGTTTGCGGTTAATTTTAGTGCAATTTTATGCATATGTTTGTCAGCTCTGGTTATATTTTACTATATAAACAAGGGTTTATAGTTATTTGACCAAGTTTGCAATTAAAAACAATTTCAATGCCATTCAGAGGAAAACATTTTTAATGACATGATTTTATTGTAAGAATTGCGTGATTTGAATCAATAAATTTTAATGTATATTATTTTTAATTCTAGCTTTTATTTAACTTTTTTAACTTGGTAATTATCATTTTGGTTTACTGATTTTCAGTGATAATTTGATGGATTTTCATTCTTATACTTAAATATTTGATCCTTTGGTAGAGGTTTACAAGGTTGAATCAATTAATTATTAATATATTTCTTAAATTTGTTTTAATTACTCTTTTGTCATAATTTGAGTGAAATCTGAGCCCATTTTCACTAATTATTTCATTTTGTTTTACACATATTTTAAGTTAAAATCAAATGTTAAAATTTTTAAGTTTTGACTAAAAACGAAAGTATTTATACTTAATTAAAGTGTTTTCAACTCTAAATTAATTGAATTTATTTTATATGTGTTTGAATGTATTTGAAATTAGTTTTTAGTAAAAAATGAATGAATGGTTTACTAAACTATAGATAAGACTTTGAATTAATAAGTGAAACAATTAAAGACTTCATTTCTTCTTTGGTTTACTTTTAATGACTTTCGGCCGAATGTTTATCATATCCTTTTCGTCGTAAACTATATAATCGTTTGGATTAATATTATAGACATAATCAAAGTTTTTAAAGTCTTCTTCTGAGGGTAAGCTCTCTGTACTGTCGGTATCACTACTGGTCGTCTTTACCGTTGATTTCTCTTCTTTCACTTTAAGACTCGAAAAGATTATTGCAATAAATATTAAAACCAGAAACACAACGAACAGAAAAATTGCCCCCCAATTGATTGTTGGCTGTAAATCACTAATCATTTGGTTTTCTTCTTCGAATTCATCCAAAAAGGTTTTCAAAGGATTACATAAAACATTTGTTGCGCTCAAAGAACAGATCAAAACAGAAGACAACACTTTTGGATACATTTTTTTAGAGACAACTATTAAAAACTAAACTGTTTTATTTGAAATGAGTTTCACCCGAACAACAATTAAATAACAGACAATATTAATGCAAATTCACTTTGACTGACTATAGCATGAGAATGATCAAGCTCATTGTTGAGCTCAATTAGAATTTAGTATTTAAGAAATGATGAATCTTTAAGGTACCTTGTTCTTTTAGTATTCGAGTAATTGTATTAGAAAAGGACTAAATTTATATTTTTATAAATTGAATTAATTTAATTAATTATAAAATTAATAATTTATTGATTAAAAAATTAATAAAATAATATTTTATTCTAATTATACTTTTATTTTGTACTCATATTTTCACAAATTCTTTGAGTAAAAACAAAGCTTTGATATAAAAAATTAAAATTTTCTAAATTAAATCAAATTTACTTAATTAAAAAACAATTAATGTAAAACCTTAATAATTTTGACAATTAATGTTTATTAACTATTGTTTCCTAATATTGAGAAATAAGATAATCCAAATTTAACAAGATGAAAAATGATACAAATGACAAAAAAATAAAACAAAAAAGTTGTTAATATGTTTAAGGCCTCCAAACGTAACAATCCTTCGGAAGAACACATTTCTCATTAAAGCTGTCCCTAACGTAACCCTTATTACAGAAACAACCCCTGAGACAAATAGTGGGACAAAAGTGTTTCTTTATTTTATCAAAACATCTTCGGCCACATTCAGAGCCACAATAACTAAACGTCTCGTTTTGGTCACACCTTTCGCCTGAAAATAATGGCTTAAAATTAATAAATTTCTTCAAATTTGAACGCCTTTACCAAAACCAGACAACTTTTGACACATCCCTGTCCTCGGATTCTTAATAAATCCAGTATTACACACACAAGTGGGTACTGGAGGCTCATCCAAACATTTTGGTCGAGGATTTCTTGCTGTTCTCACACAGGGAGGACCCGATTCTTCAAAGTATTCATTTGGTCCACACTTTTGAGCTGATTATTAAAAATTTTAATTTTAGACAAAATTAAATAAATACTTACGGCAGTCTTCAGTTCGAACGCAGAGTCCATTCTTCGACATATCTCTGACAAAACCAAAATTACAAATACAGCCTCTTTTGCACGAAGTCTGTCTATTACAGTGTGGGGGTGTGTTCTGATAGTTAGTACAGGTGGCCTCACACTGGGGTCCACAGTCTCGGAAGTGTTCGTTTGGTCCACATTCTGTCCACACGTTTTTTCAAATCAATTAAGTATTAAACATATAATCTATGACTCACTCGAACACAACTCGATTGCAATACAAACCCAATTAGAGATGTCTTCCTTCCAGTCTCTAACGAATCCGGGCTTACATTCACAGTCACGGATACAATACCGACGACACGCGGGTTTGTCCGGCTCTTCACAAGAGGCCGGACACGAATTGGCACAATTTGACAACACTTGAGTATTATTATCACAAACTATTTGCTTGTTATCTTCATAGTCATCTAGGTAAATTTTAATTAAATATTTAAATATTTTTAATGAAATAAGCATGTTAAAATTATTAGTAATAAAATTATTTTCTCTAAAACCTTAAAAAAATTTACCCCTGATAACTTTTAAAAGTAAAATGAAAGTGATCAGTTAAAGTGATCTTGGTGATAGTAGAGGTCAAGACTCACAATCGTACTCATCATGAGTGATGTCAACCACTTCCTCGTATCTCCTAATTAGTGGTGCGTCAGTCAGTTCCTCACTTTCGCGTTCAATACAACCACTAATTAAAAGATTCACTAAAACTAAAAGAAAAGTAAATCTAATGTGACTTTTCGTTGACATCTCCTTCAAAGTCGGATCCCTTTTAACTAAAATTCTATTAAATTTCAAATTTAATTACAATTTATTTAATATATAATAAAACAAAATATAAAATCAAATCTAAAATAAAGACTTTTCTAGTCTTCGAGTCAAACATGAGTTAAGACCAGATCTTTTGATTGACATCAAAGTCTTTAAATGAAAACATCAGAAACTGATAATTGAGTGGATATTTGGCTCCGAATCTAATAATTATTTATTTAATTTCGATAAAAACAGTCATTTAATAGAAAATATGTTTTTATTTAGTCTTTTAACTATTTTTTCATTAAATCAATTGATTTAAGGCTTTAATCTCATTAAAAAAATGAAAAATAAAATATGCTAGATACACATTTTTAGTTTGTCCTCGTGCCTTATGATCTTAGAATAATTAAGGGAAATGAATAAAATTCTTTTATAGAAATAGTAATCATTTATCAGCTAGGTTGTCTTGATTATATCAATATGTGTCTAGTTTCATCAGAGACAAATTTGGAAACACTTACATTAATCTTGAAGATAATCAAGGTATATTTATCAAGGCTAATGTTGTAGCTAGAAACTTAAGTAAGCATGCATGTTTTAATAATGAGATTCACAGGTTAATTATTAGTGACAAAATAAAATAGTTCAAAATAAAACTTATCATGTACTTTATAAAATATACTAGATTATTGATGACCTTGCTCACTCCTGTCTTCACTTTTTAGATAAAATAATCACTGAATCGACTCATTTTGTTTACTAAACATTTAAAATATTTATCTTATAATTAATGCTCGGAATAGTATTTATAGATAAAAAGAAAAAGTTCTAATAAAAATATATTACCTAGCTATAATATTTCAATATAAAATCAATTTTTCATTAGTTTTGAAGCAAAATAAGAAAAAATAATTAATATTTGTTTTAAACGAAAGAAAAAAAATTCATTGATTTTAATCACGAAAATAGTGTTTTCACTTCAGTTCATTTCTCCATTTGAACAAGTTCATTTATTTATTCAAAGTCAAAGAAAGAATGTTTGCAACTATGATCAAATCACCAATATCAAATATGATAACATTTCCAGCAATATACCCTGATCAAAAGTCATTAAAAAGAAGGAAATGGTGTAAAACCAATCTTTTATTATTTCAAACACTTCTTTATCAAATGGGAGTTTCATTTTTTCGATTCACTTCACCAAAAAGACATTATCTCTTTAACCCAAAATTTATATTAATAGTTCACCTTGTCCATATTTTCAAAAACTTGAGTACATATACAATAAATAGTGATATTTATTCAATAATTATCGGAGACTTTACATACAAATGGAAACTTCATAATCATTTCATATCATTAATGAATTTATCGCTAATACTTCCCATCGGAACTCAATTACTCCATTACTGGTATTATCGTAAAAATGACCCTCACTATTGGCTATCATTATGCAACAAAAGTAATCGATTCAATGCATTTTCAGTAATTATTAATCAAAAGCCAACGAAAACAACAAAATTTATACTAAAATCGATTGAATTTACGACTCGAGTATTCTTTCCTTTAAGTTTTATGGGATTGTGTCTGAGCTCACTATCAAATACCTGTTCTTTGCTTCAACTTATTCTGTTCGGCATTCCGTGGAGTGTCTTCTATGGTTTGTATGGTCTCTTCTCCTCTACATCTTATTTATACCAAATATTATATTTTGTGGTTCTGTCCTACGATTGCAAACTCGAGTTCAAAGAAATCAATTATAAACTGAAACGTTTACTAAAAATTAAGAATAAATTACAATTTCAAAATATCCTGATGCAAACAATTGAGCAAGCTCAAAGAGATGACAAGACCTTTCGTAAAATGGACAAGTTTTGGTCCGTTTACTTATTCTTCAATTGGATTGCGATGTCTGTCCTATTGAGTGGATATCTCATTCATATATTATATGGTGACCTTGGTCCTCTTTTCAAGCACATGTTTATCGTGGTTTTTGTTATTGGATTACAGTATTTATCGATTTTAATATATTCGGCGACTCTTGTCTTCATTGAGACCAATAAAACGTATAAAATATTGAATTCTTTGTTTTTAATTTCATATGAGAAGAATGTGAACCGTTTTATTAGATTTAAGGTAAGTTTTTTTAAATATACAATTTTCTAGGAATTTTATCTTGTTTATTAGGTGTTAATGTTCTTGGAAAAATACGGTATCAACACTATTGGCTTTAATTGTTGGGATATATTCCTAATCAATGCAAGTCGTGTTTATCAGGTATTTTTCAATGCCTTAAAACTATAAATAACCATGATTACTTTTATCTAGTTAGTTGGAATAATTACCACTATCTTCATCAAGCTACTTGAATTGATAAGGTCTTAAGTGAACAAGTTTGTTTAATTGTTTAAACATTATTATTAGTTATACTTTAATTAATTTTTAAAATTTTTTTATTTAATGTGAAAATAATATGAAATTAAAAGTTATGTTAATATTAATATTCATAACCGAAAACTTAATATTTGTTAAATTAAATAAATATTCATTTCTTTAAATAATATTTTCGTGAAATATTTACTTAAGTTTTATTAAAATTAAGTATTATTTTAACCTCAGATCGACTTTTATTTAGATATCAGGTCTCCAAACATAACAGTCTTTAGGCAGAACACACTTCTCGTTATGGCTATCCCTCAAATATCCCTCATTACAGAAACAGCCCCGAAGACAAATGGTCGGACAGAAGTGCCTTTTCGTCTGATCGAAGCACTTTCGGGCACATTCTGTCCCACAATAACTGAAAGTTTCATTTCCGCCACATTTTTCCACTAAAATATTTAGAAAAACTGTTTTTAAAAGAAAATCATTAAAACTATTATTTTTACCAAAAGTTGATATCCGTTCGCATTGTTTTGTCTTTGGGTTTCGTACATAACCAGTATTACAAACACAGGTGGGCTCAGGTTCTTCATCCAAACACTTGGGTCGAGGATTTTCAGCGGTTCTCACACAGGGAGGGCCGGACTCATCAAAGTATTCATTTGGACCACACTTTTGAGCTAATATTCATTAAAAACGAATAAAAAATAAAAATCTTTTAAAACTAATTTCAACAAAAAAAGTATTGAATTCCCAAAACTTACGACACTTATCGATGGGAACACAAATACCATTATTAGACATATCTCTAACAAATCCATAGTTACAGAAACAGCCTCTCTTGCAGTGGTACTTATTATTGCAATGGGGAGGAGTGTTCTGGTAATTAGTGCAGGTCGGCTCACAATGGGTACCGCAGTCGCGGAAGTGCTCGTTTTCGCCGCATTCTGATGAGCGTTTAAAATGTAAATGTAAACTTGCTCATTTATATGAAGTAAATCACGATTTGTAACTCATAACTCACTCGGACAGGACTCAACTGGAATACAGGTCCAGTTCTGGTGTTCCTTAACGAATCCGGCCTTACATTCACAGCCCCGCCAGCAGTAGTGACCGCGACAAGCCGGTTTATCAGGGTCCTCACATGAGGCAGGACAACTGTTCGTGCAGTTTGACTCGATTTCAGACATATTATTGCAGTTCAATTGCCTCTCATTATAACTATAAGGAACTGAAAAAAAGTTTCATTTTATTTGTAAACTTAACACAAATTTTAAGCAAAAAATTTAATTCTTTTGAATTTCAAAATAATATAATTAAAAACACAATTCTTTAGAAGAAAAAGCGTCTTAAGTTGAATAACCCTCTCTTATAAAGATGATCAAGGTATAAGGCTTATACTATAAGCGGGGTAATACTTACTCTTGTATCCTCCATCTGAAATCTCGACCACCGGTTCGGTCAGATTAGTGTTTGAAAGAGATGTGTCGGTTGAGTTGTCGACCAGATCTTCATTTTCTCGTTCAATACAATCACTAATTAAAACATTATTTAATAGAATCACAAAAAATATTGAAACACATATCAAATGACTTCGAGTTGACATCATTTTCAAAGTCAGTTCATGAAAAAACATGACTTTCCTTAAAGTATTAGTAAAAGCGCTCCAAAACAAACTCCAATTGATATTCAATTAAATGTGTTTTACTTTTTAATTAAATTTATTTTTATTACCCAAAAAGCATAGCATGAGATAACTGATTGGCTTTAATGAGAAAAATATTACTTAAATTATCAGTAATTTTATGTTTAATACGATTTTCAAATTAAACCCCTTTTTTTAGTTGACTTCGAAATTGTTATTCAAAACACAAATTAGAAAATAAGCGATAATTGAGTGAAACGTTTTATTATTTTTTTAAATCTCTTTTTATTGAATCACATATTTATATAATTAGATAAGAAATTGACAGAAAAAACGGGTTTTAATTAATGTCTTTCACTTGAATTCAA
Source organism: Galumna obvia (assembly GCA_034695785.1). Classification (NCBI taxonomy): domain Eukaryota; kingdom Metazoa; phylum Arthropoda; class Arachnida; order Sarcoptiformes; family Galumnidae; genus Galumna; species Galumna obvia. The sequence continues at coordinate 10,618 of JAQFZM010001014.1, read as the reverse complement.
TGCTATTCAATGATATTTCAAATGAAATTCAAAACTTCATTACAAGAGTCGATACAAATATCTTTAGTCTTTAGACATACGAAAAGCAAAACTATGTTTTTCTCAGTAAAACAGTTAAAACAAGTGTCGCTTTTTTGAAGATACGCTCAGAATTCACAACACAAACACCAAATTCTGTTCTCGATGTGAAGTGCAGTTATTTTTATTGAATGTTTGTCGCGATTCGCAGAACTGTTTAGAAGTTTTAGTGTTTGGATTTCCAGCACAACTGCTTTTGCATTACCTGTTTCTGGGCTAACATTACAGGAGATATGATGTCATTTCCATTTAAAGCGTCGAATAATCTTCTATTATATAAGTTTCTGAAACTTTTCTAATGAACAATAGAAATACAGAGTGAGCAAGGTGGTCACAAATGGCCTTGTTACTTTTATCTAGTTTTCAATAATTTAGATTAGTTGGCTTTACTGATACTAGAGGGAGAACCTATCTCTATCTTGTTCACTTTTTAAATTGGATATTTTTTGAAAAATTAGACAATAAAATTATCATGGTCACTATAAAAAATCAATCAAATGTTTAACAAAATGATCCTGAATAATATTCAAGTAAAAGATTAAACTATACAAACATAAATATAATGTTCAGTGGAAATAAGATAAGTAAATGCAACTTGGTATACATCACGGTTATTAAAGTAATCTAATACTATTATTATTAGCCCTAGTACCACCTTGCTCACAATAATACTCATAAACAGTAAACTTCTCGACTGTTAAATAACTCGTTAAACAAGTCTTGAATTTCTTCGAAATGTTTTATAAATGCATTAAAATAAGTGATTATATAAAACCTATGAATTAACGCCTCAAACAAATTAAACAAATAATTGAGAAGTAATCGAAAAACTATGAAAGAGGAAGAAAAGAGGCAATAATAACCAAGGTCAAAACCATTATCTACATAATTATTGGTGTCTTATCTTGCTAAAATGCCAAAACGTGGAAAAAAATAAGAACTCCATTAAAATTTTAATGAAACAAAAGTGTCTGTCATTTAATTAAGTGACAATATTTTTATAAATTACTAAGAATTAAAAAATTCTGCCTTGATCATTTTCTAGACTAGTTTAATTGAAGCAACACATTCTTGCAAAATGTCAAACCCTTCACCCTTTGAAGAGGTGATGGCTTATCATTTAAATCAATTTGAGTGCAAAAATAGTGATTAATATCAGAGTTGTGTCTCATATGATATGAAGATTCGCATAAAATATTAGATATAATTATTTGGATTTAATTAATTTTCTTCGGTCTCTGATTTCTCTTATCATTCATTTTGACCCAAAGCTAAAAGATTTTATTGCTTTTAACTAATACATTATTCACCAAGAATAGTTAACCATTAATTACTTAATTGATATTTAGTTTGATAAAAGCATAAAATTGAACCAAGATCCAATATGTGACTCTTTCAATATCTTATGGTTGCCTTCAAGTCATCATTAGTTGCAAATCGGTTAATGATTAGAAAGATTGTACCCAACTTTGTGTACAGAGTGCTCTTGGTCAATAGCCAAATTTATACTATATTATTTTATCACTAACTTGATAATCTTTTGTGAGTCATAAAAGAATAACAAATAATCAAGGCTATCTAGAATATCTAACATAAATTTGATGGAACAATCTTATCGAGCTTAATCTGGGCTTCAAAATCATATTAATATGACCTTGGTGACTCCCCTTATTTTTCCAATTAATATATTTTATAAAAATCAATATTCTTTGAAATTTGAGTAATTTTATTGAATATCTGGAAGTTTTATATTAATTTATTTTTAATAAATTTTCTTTAAAAAACACTGAAATCTAATATCGATTCAAACGATAATAATTACATTAAATTATTAATTATTTATAATTAATAAATATAAGTGAAAAAGTTAAGGGCACTACACTTCAGCACTGGTCTTATCGATGTGAAAATCAGTTCCTATTATATATACATCATTTAATAAATATGTGAAGTTGCTAGATAAAAATATTATGATTAGCGTTTTAATGTTATTTTAAACTATATTTTTAAATATTTTGATATTTTAATATAAATAAACATGGTAAATCCTTCTTATTAAAATATATTTAAATATAATTAAATATAAATTAATTTTTAAATATTTTCTTAATTATATTTTTGCAAAAATAGCTAGATAACTATATTTAGAGTCTTAAAAGCTTTTATTGACCAAGTTAAAGTACTGTTTGTTTTTAGGAATGATTTATATTTTTGTTTTGACATTTTTTGCCAATGGAATGACCTAGTAAAATTAATTAACTAAATAAAATTACTCTAATTTAACTAAAGCATAGAATAATTTATAAATAATAAAACTGTAATTTAAATATCAATAAAACTTTTATGACTATATTATTATTTTTCCTATTAATCACTATTCCGACTCAAAATAAGCAAGATGCAATCTCTATCCCATGAAAATTGTGCTAGTTCTAGTTTTATTTATTCCTGATAATTTTACAGTAAATATTCTTTTGATTTTCTAAAATATAATCAAAGTTGCAAGATAATCTTATGATAATATCACCATGACAAAATTATTATCTAAAATTCAAATTACTTCATTTTAATTGACTACAAGAAAAAGTTGATTGCTTATTTTAATATGTATTCAAATTAAAGTTTAATTGAAAATTAAATCAATCGGAAAATAATTTCATAGAATTTCTCAGAGAATATTAAAATCAAAAATTTAATTGAAATCTATTTTTGTTTAATATTATTACTCGAATTTAATATTTCGATTCATAATTGCAAGAATAAAAAGAGAAAGAAATTTAATTAGTCATTAAAAATAAAAGCTACTAGATAAGTGACTAGAAAAAAAGGTATCGTAATTATAATTAATATCTAGCAACAAAAATATGAGTAAATAAATTTTTAATTACTCATTAGTTTAATAAAATTTGTGATTAAAATCTAAAAAAGATTAACAGTCGCTAAATCCATGAATATTTTCATGTGATCCGTCACAAAATAGATTAACCAAGGGCATAGCCAAGGGCTCAATTCATGTAAGCTTTCTTTATCATTATTTCACCTAACTAATTAATTGAATAAGCAAGCTAGACTTAATTTTATTTTGTAATATTTTTGTAAGTTTTAAAAATAAATTTTAGAATTTTAAAAGTGGTTTCATGGAAATACATCTGGATAATTTAATAAAAAATCATGGTCATTCAAAATATGTCAACATGTTGTGAATTTAAATTAATATTTAATAGATGTTTATGCCAAAATCTTTCAACTAGTAAACTATTAATAATTTAATGTAAAAATAAACTAAAGCTACCTTGGTTACTCCATTTTAATCTGTATATAAATAAACAATAAAAATAATTTCATAAATTTATTGATAACAACTTTTTTAACTGAACTCAAATGAAGTCAATCCTTTTCTCTAATCGGATGAATTTGTTTAGTTAACTAAATGTTATTACTCCTATTTTCACAATTATCTAGCAACATTTCCTAATAAAATATATGAGTCTTAATTCAATTGACTCCTAATATGAATAAAAATTTAGTTAATTAGCGATTAATTCATCGATTATTTCAAATTCTCATTAAAGATATCATTTAAACAAAAATCAATTTTATTTAATGAAAGATAAAAATAATTATAAGAAAAATATATTTATTTTTTACAATTATTTTGAAAAAAACTATTCACACAATAAGTTAATGGATTACAGTTTTTTAACCTTTAAATTAATTACAATTAATTAATGAAAATAGTTACTTGTCGATTTTAATCTAGCAAATAATAGTTAAAAATCAATGTGAAATAATTACAATTAGCTAATTTAAGTTAACTTTTAGGTTATCTCTTGTTTTGCTAGTTTATAAATGTCAATAAGTATGAAAAAAAATCAAAATTTAATCTTTATAAATTAAAACTTTATTCGCCATATTTATATTGAAATAAATTCCTCGATTAAATAAGAGTTTAAAAATTAATGACTTGTTAAATTTATATGAACTTTAAATTTCAAAAAATTGACAAGGTTAATTACTATTCAAACATTATAAATCAAATGAAAAATTTACAAAACAAATGATGTTAACAAAATAACCTTGCTTAATGTTATCAGATCGAATTTGTTATTAAATTATTGCAAATTTAATTCAATTTTCAACTGAATTCAATTATCAATTAAATTGTGTTCACTCATTTTTTGACATCATTTGATTCATGACATGAAATAAATTAAATTTGTTTTGAATTAAAATTCAAATAAAAAAAGTTAATTGAATTTCAATCAAAACTTTATATTTCTATTAATTTCTCGATATTTCGAATGTATTATAAGATAAGATCCCTTTCCTCCTATCCATATGAGCTCTGGTATTGCCATTGGTTTGGCCGTTGCTTTGCAAATGTCCGTTAGTTTGGGTATGTCTGTAGTCTGAAGAAAATGGCAAAGAAAGGGTTGGCTCCTCTTCAATGGAAATACTTGTTTTATTTTTGTACTTTAAATATGAGTTAATACACAAAACAAGAGAACCGATGATTAAAAGTAGAAAAATGAGACAATATTTTGAGAAAAGCAAACTCTGGTCCAAACGATAGGGATATAAATTATTTGGACAAAAGTTTTTTGTCTGAAATTTTGGTCCATCGCTGGCATAATAGAGTTCCTGGTCTTCAGGAGTTGAGTAAAAGCCAAGTTTAGAGCACATTTGGTCCAGAATTCTGAGGAATGTCTGTCGGGCGTAAACTTGACTATTATATGAGTTTAGACTATAGTTCCTCTCAGTAGTGGTCAATTCATTGAGCTCTGGTACTTTAAACTCTATTTTGGCGTCTTTATAGACCCGTACTATTTTCCTGTAGAAACCGAACCTTCTTCTGACCACTGCCTGTCCTCCTATCAGCCCATACTCTATTGTATATTTAGTGGATGTGCCGTCTGGACAGTCGACTTCAAACCTAAGAGCATCATGTTGAATCCAGTGGTTGGGGGCCCCCCTCACAACTGCAATGTTTGTGTGAAGCATAAGATTTACACTTCCGTTGGGACACTCTTTTGTGGGGACCCATTCCGACAGTATGTCTGCAGTGGTTATTTGGTAAGAGTTCTCTTCATCTTTGGAGGTCAGGTCAGTCTCTGTTTGACCATTAGTTGAATCAATGGGTAAACAAATGACACAAAAATTATTAAATATTAAACAAATTATTGAATAAAATAAAAGTATTGAAAACTTTTCCATTTCTTAATCTCTTTTATTAAGATTTTAAAAATTTAGTGAACTTTTCTATTCTTTGACAAATCAGTGAATACTTATTGAACTAAAAATCAATAATTTAAAAGGGATTGTAATAACACTGTTTTCAATGTCTGACTCCATTTGATGTAAATATGGGCACAGAATTGGAGACTTATTTTATCAGTTAATATAAACAATGAATATTTCCGATAAACTTAACTAATATTTAGTGAGAAAACACTGTTTTTCAATTCAGTTTAATTTAGGAAAAAATGTTTTTAAATAAAATGTATTTTTCATATGAAAACACTCATCACATGTCAAGACATTAGACGCAAATGCGATAAATACAGACTAAAATAGTACCCATTTTTTATGAAATCATTTTATTCAACAACAGATGGATTCCAATTGAAATCAATTATTAAATTATAATAAAAAGTTAATATAAAAAATTGACTTTTATTATGAGCGATGAATAAAATATAATTAAGGCATTAGTCATACTATTTTTTGGACTGAGCATGCTACTTCTTTTTAAAGACTATTTAGGAAGTTTAAGTAATTTGTACCAGGAACTATGCAATTATAAATATTAAATAAACTTTTCGTTACCACAACAAACTCTATTAAACTAAATATTATACACTTGGTAATATTAGTATTCTATAATAGTTTTTTGAATATTTTTTTTACCTTATCCATTTTTACCCTATTTACACTTTAACATACACTCTTATCATGACAATAATTAATCTAGGTTGTTTATCAGTTATTAAATATTTTTATTTTTAAAAATGTTTTGAGTAATTAAAATGAAATCATTATTAGATTACGTAATGAGTAATCATTAGTCTATAAATGGAATCGGAATAATACTTAAGATAAATAATTAAATTAATCTTGTTAACATTAATCAAGTGACTTCATCTTAATAAGTACATTAGGAAATTTTATTTGTGAAAGGTAATTTATTAAAATTAATTCTGTTAGTTCAACTTATAATATAATATTAAAATTATCATGATATTATTGCATAAGCATACTAATTTATGTTAAAGATCTTGCAAACTTACCAGGAAAATATATAAAGACCAAACTTTACATCCAGTTACTTTAAGGATTAGTTATTAATAAATATGATTTCAATTATTTTAAAAAATCAAAAACCTCTTAATATTTAGTATTGATATTACTAATAGATTATTCTTGATATAAGCTCATTCATATTTAGCCTATTTTTATTTAAGCCATGTTTTTCGATACCAACCGTTCCTGGCATATTTTAATTTTTCTTATTTCTAATTAAGGATTTCTCTATTTGTACCACATTTGATATAAATTAAACTTTTAATACACCAATCATTGATTTATATCAAGAATTAGCTGTAGTTTTGTTTATTAACTTACGTTACAATACTTTAAGATTTTAAAAACTTTGCTTTTCTAAATCAATTGAAACCTGATGAAACTATATAAAATCCTTAATTTCTAATGTTTAAAGTAGCTTGATGCAAATTTTGATATCGGATTCTTTTTTCTGCACTTCGTTATGATTTGTTCACCATGTAACTTTTATTTTTCAAAGACGTGACATATATCATCCGAGTTAGCTCATGATTGGTTAGGGATTAATATAAAACAAGTAGTATATTATGCAATCTGTGCATGCTAAATTAATCAACAAGAAACTTAATATCTCATAAGAAATTTGTTGGACAATGACCTTGCTAATTAATTACATTTTATAACTTTATTAAAGTTATTAATACACTTAAACCTCCATTATGGAAACTGGTCGGGACCGGAGATTTAGTTGAAGTTATAGAGGGGTTGTCATAATAGAGGGAAAGTATTGGTAGAATTTTTATAATAAATGCAAACATAATTAAAAGTAATGGAATTGTTCGTCATATTTGTACAATTAATATACAATTAATATTAATATTTATTACATTTACTACATTTTATTTAAAATAATTAATATTTTATGAAAATATTGAGTTATTGTTGAATGTGTTTTTCTGTTTAACTTCAGTTTAGTCATTGAATTCTTAATTTTTAAAGTTTTATTGAAAAAAGTTGAAGTATTAGAGGTGCAGTCAATGCTTTTGAGTTTCCTTATTGGAGTACTGGAGGGTTTCCATAATAGAGGGGTGAAATTATGGAGGTTTCAGTGTATTATTAAAATATATTTGAAATTTAATTATAAATTTCATTAATTTCAGAGCCCTTTGAAATCGGTTTGAAATTTCAATCCGTTGTTTATATTTCAACTCAACTCAACTCTTGATAAATGACTTAATCTAAAACCTTTTTTAATATAAAAAAAATTAATAGCTAGAAAGAAGTCAATTTGAACATGATACTTTACCCATCAAGAATTTATTTTATCTAAAATTTTATTTAAAGAATTTAATCAAAAATAATCGCAAAACTTATAGTATTTAATTTCGAGGAAAATGTTATATAAAATACATATAAAATTGTAATTAAAGTAAAACATATTTACTTAATTTCAACATCAATTTCACCCCTACTGTAATCATTGATAGGCAGTTTCGGAAACTACTATTTCCTTCTTTTCAGTGTTTAATGCAAATGAAATCCCTTGTAATCAAAGGTTAGGTCAACTGTTGAGCAATAAATTAGTTAATTTTTAGTAAAACTAGAGTTTCAAATATTTGTTTATTTCATTAAATTTCTAATAGTTGTGTTTTAAGAGTAATTTATTGAAATAAACAAACTTTTAAAACACGAATTTTAAGGAAAAAATAACTAATTATTTATTTTTAAACTCATATTTCTCTTAAAATAAGCTTAAAATAACTGATTTAAGCTCTGAATAGAAGTGATTTTATATTGAGATTAAGTTAATATGTTTTACTTTTATACTTTTATAATTTATAATAAATTATTAAATTCATAATCTATTCATAATTCATAATATGAATCAACACAACTATCAAACATTAAATACAAATAAAACAAGAAAACAGTATTTTATACTTTTCTTGACATAAAGTCTAAAAAACAGAATTTCTTCACAAATTATACACATTCTTCTAAGAGCACAGAATAAATCCAATATAATATATGAAAAGGGTTTGGTAACTGATATATAATTTCATAGGTTAAATATTGAGCAATAAATTTGATGAATAAGTTTGATTCGCGAGTCTTTAATCTATAATTAGATACTAAAATGCCTGAAACTACAGGATATTCATTATTAATTAAAAGCATCGGAGAAAAAATATATATAATATTTCACTGATTATATAATATCTGTGCGATTAGTCATAAATTTCAGTTTCAAAGAGCAAACTATTCTTTCTTTTATAGAGCAATACTTTCCTTATCTTTTGATATTAATTAGTATTCCTTAAGAATAGAATATTTTCTTTTATGGCTTTCGATGAAGTAATTAGTTTTTCATCCCTTTTCTCAATGAATGAAATTAATATTTTAATGGATTTAATATATTTTTTTAATTTTCCAATGAATTTCATCAGTCATAGGGGTCGCCAAAGGGTCGCCAAACCGGGTTCAGTAAAGCCTACTATTTATGTTTGATTAGATGCGAACAAAAACTTAAGAGTTAACGAGTAAACTAATCTATCAAATTTCTAAGAAATAGTAGTAAAAAAGTTACCTTGATCCAAAAATTACTTCTAAGAATTAAATTAAAACAACTATAATAGATGTTAACCAATATAATAGTATCAATTATCATGATAATAACAAGGTTGATTATATTTGACTATTTTTTCAGTCGATGTTTACCAAAATGAAACATAATATATAATAATTAAATAAAATTAGCTTGGAGATTGCCTCAATCTTGGTTGAATATATGCCAATAAAAGTTGCCTACGTAATTAAAAGTATGAATCATGTTGTTATCTTGGCAAAATTATTGTAATCAGATACTAATGTCTGTGTGGGTACTCATCGCTTGTAATCATTATTTTTAATTAAATACTGATTTTCATAGAATTTTAAACAATAAATGCTTTTATATATAAATAAAGACATTTTTAATCTGTATTTGATTTAAAATATATTACTTTTCACATCAGAAATGTTTTATCTTTCACTTATTCATAGATAATATTAATTAATAGGAGCTTGATTAACTTCTTTTATTAAAGGGATGTTTGTTTTAATAAAAAAGGGTTTTAAAAAAATGAATAAAAATTATGTTTTTTATGAATAATTTTAAACACATTATCAATGAGTGGAAAAACAAATCAAAACAACTGACCATTGATTTAGTTTTAATTAAAATTAGTTTTAAAAATATTACTTTAATTAAATGTAAACTAAATTTAATTGAATTTTAATGACTCAATGTTTAGGCTTTTCATCGAAAATATTTGTGACTAAAGTTTTGTTTTAAAAGTTTGAAAAATTAATAATTAAAAACACAATTATTTTAATAATTGTTTGATTTTGTGGTTAAATAAAAAAAACAAACATTTAACTAATAATGAGACAAACAATTTAACCTGGTACAAACAAGTCAAGATAGAATACAAGAATAATTTCCCTGAAAAAAAGGTAAGCAAGGTCAATATTAATAGATGATATTTAAACACTAATTTTCAAAGAATTACAAACAATAAGTGTTTTAAATAAAAACAAAAACAAAATAAATAAAACAAAAGTCTATTACTTTGATATCATTGAAAAGTTTTATCTTTCACTGATTAAACTCATTAATGGATGAGTTTTTCTGATAACTTATTTTAGAGTCAAATATTAAAGAAATGATTCAATAAAATATTAGTTTTTAAAAGTCATCCAATCCTTCAATAATTGATGAAATTATTAGCAATTATTTCAAAGGAAAGGATAGAAAAAATATTAACTGAAATTAAATTTAATGTTTGATATCCTGGAAATTGGATTAATTGGACGATAAAAAGCCATTTCGGCAAAACATATGAATTGCGACTCACCGGAGAGAAATTAAAACTAAGAAAAAATAAGTAGAAAAAATGCCATTTTATGGTTTTCTATAATAACTTAGATAAGAAACAGAAAAAAAGGTTACCTAGCCTAATTAACCGAGCCTTGAATCTGTGGCGAATTGAATATACGATTTTGTTATTATAGAAAAGTGTTTCGGATCAGTCTTTGATTCTCACATTTATTAATAATTGGATTCTAAATAGTCTTATATTTTGTGTAATAAAATTTAATTAACATTCAGATCATTGTCTGATTGCATACGTTTTGCAGTTTATTTAATTAAAATATTTTTTTGATCATTGATTTGCTTTGAAATTATGTCATTTTATTTAATTAACTCTCGGAGAGAGAG
>JAQFZM010001013.1:0-22040 GCA_034695785.1 Galumna obvia | reverse complement strand
GTCAGAGAGAGAGAGAGAGAGAGAGAGAGAGAGAGAGAGAGAGAGAGCACAGGAACTTAAATTCCAAAGTTTTAAGTATTTAAAGAGAAAAGAAATTGTAATAAATATCTTAAAACAAAAAAATGTTATTCAGATGTTTATATTGAAGATATGAGGCGTTTACCAAAAATCTCAGATAATATTCTGAATCGTGTTTTACACTAATTTATTTCAACTGATTTAAGAATAATTACAAATTCATAGTCTCTTTCCGGCCAACACTATAACCAAATGTTTTTTGGGCCAAAAAAATAAAAATAAAATCTCAGACTATTTTAAATCACTTTTTATTGTGAAGTTTCCGTTTATAAGGGATTCTTCGGGAATGGATTTAAGGTTTAGTCAAATGTTTGAGAAAGGGATGGATAGACTCACTTTAAAAATATATTCATAAGATATGATATATGATCTTTTATAGCGTTGAGCTTGATGAAATTAAATTTAATTCAATTATTATATTATATTGCATTTTATAATAAATGTGTTTTTGATATAAAGTTTATGAAATTAATAGCCTTAAAATTCCGGCATAAAAGTGGTTTAAATAGTGTTTAGTCACACCCCTAAGTCATCCTTGAATTTGAATAAGTTTTGATTAAAAAATGATTTAACAAATTTAACAAATGAGTCAATTATTAAATTAAATATTAATAATTAGATTATTTTTTCTTTTACGAAGAGATTCCACTCTTTTTCGTTAATTTTAGTCTCAAATTTCAAAAGACTTTTCGCAAAAAAATTTAAATTTCAAATATTGTTATAATAAGTAGTGATTATAATTAATTTGAATTTAAAATTAATTAATTAAATCAAAATATTTGTTAATCAATTCAGTACTTTTGAGGGCAATAGACGTTTAAAGTGTGAAAAAAGTGATTGGCTTTGAAGGCGAGAGAAAGAGAGGAATAATTGTTTGATTAAGAAATTGAAGCCATCATTAGAGACATGAAAAAACATTTTCTTCGGATAATTATATCATAGTTTGTTTTGAACGACTTATTAAGGAAGAGACAGACAATCCTTTGATGATTGCAAGGGTGTCCTAATGATAGACGGCTCCCAAACAGAAGAGAAATAAATGGAATATCATTTGATTTAAATTATCATTAATTGTGAAGTCGTGACAAATTTCTTTGATTTACGACAAACTCTTTGATTCATATCATTGAAGTGTTTCTATCGAAGACTTGAACTGAATAAATATAAATAAGTATTTTGTCGTCTGTTCTGAGCGATTGTCTTAAATCTCAGTACAAACAAATGACATTTTAGGGGTATTTTTTACTTTCAATAGAGCACATAATTGGGGGATAAGACTCTTCTCTCTGTTTCGGATAATTATTGCCGTCGTTTTGAAATCCAATTAAGTTTTTTGTGCTTCAATTCTAAAATTCATTTAATCATTAAATAAAATATTTTCGTTGAATTCATTACGAATATAATCGCAATTAGTGTTGAAAATGTTAGATAATCTCAGGTATGATCTGATTGGATGTGTGTTCAGAGAAATTACCAAAAGGAAAGCTCATTGCAATTATTTACGCAAAAAAAGAGACTTAACATATTTTCTTCGTGAAGAGTCGATTATTTACTTAATGGTTGGAATAATTCTTGAGTTTTCAAATCAATTGACAATTAGTTTTCAGACAAAACAATAAATTATTATTTCATTTCTATTATAAAGTGTTTGGTTTTTAGGAAAAACTTTTTTTTTGAATTTACTTTACATTCAGTAATAGTTAGGAATTCGTTAAAAGTCTTAATTGCAAAATGAATTTTTAGTGAGATTCTCACTAATTGAGCAAGGTTAAATATAGGGCTTCAATTTTTGACGCTTTTCTTTCACTATTGATTGTCTGTGAGATGAGTAAAGAAAAATCAAATTATATTTTTCTCTAATTAGTTTTATTGACTTTTCTCATAGAAACTCATGTTTTAAAGGAAACAACCAGGTATATGTCAATTTGAATAAGGATACTTTAGCTAACAACTTTTTCAGAAAAAAAGTGAGTATAGAATGTTTTATTTGGAACTCCAATTTTAATGTCAATTATTATTATTATTACTAAATATTGATATGTTTTTAAAGTGAAGCCAAAGGTGTAATAGTTATACCTTTTTTAGTATTGAAAAGTTCAGACAAGAGTTTAAAAAAAGACAAACAAAATATGAGTTTTTTAAGTAATATTATTGAAATGATAGAAACAAAAAGTTTTGGTTTGTGTTGTGACTAATCTATACTTCGGGCTATAATATCAAAGACACGTTTGCATTGTTTTTAGATAAGAGTTAACAACAGTTTTTATGAAAGCAATTAATTCAATGAAATAATTTGTGTCGAAATGCAATTCACACTCAGAACGACATTTCGTGATTTCGTACAACAATTGACTGAAGTTTTGAAAACTAAACATTTTTTTGATAACAATTGCCTGTCTTTTGACAAATGAGACCGAATGAAGAATAACTTAATTAATTTTGACTAACAGGTGGTCATAGAGTTAATTTTTAAAGGATACACACCTTAGACACTGGCTATGAATAGACTTTTACTCACTTAAACTTTAGTTAATTAAAGGATTAGATATAGTTTCGTCATTGGACTGACTTTTAGATAGAATTCGTAATTAATGAGTGAAAGACTGACAGTCAATGAAATATTACATCAATTTTGTTAAAACAAAACACTTATTATAGGACTGAATGGAAATTGAATTTAAATAAATCTAAAACAAAATCCATTATTGACTGAGAAATGAATTAATGCCTATTTTTTTACGTAAATTTATAGCTTTTCTTTGGAACAACACCTCTAATAAAAGAGTTGTCGTCAATCAATAGTCTATTAATTTTGATTACAATTCAAATATCAATAGATTTTTGTACAGAAATTCGAAGGTTTGGAAAAATAATATAGTATTTAATGTGTTGTTTGTGTTGGAAATGACCCAAAAATAGTAAAAACTCTTACGTATTTGAGAAGAGAACTGAGTGTTTGTTAGGACTTTGTATTGATTTATTAAATTTGAGCTAAAAATAATGGTTTTCCTAATAGTTTATTCATAGACTCAACTCATATACATCTGAAAACATAGAAATATAATTAATGTTAAGGAAACAAACGTTGAATAAAATTATTATTATTTCCTATTTTTCTGTTCTTTTTGTGAAGAAATCTATAATTTTTCAAAGATTTAGCTTTGAATACAAGATTTAAAAAAGTGCTTCTCTCGACTCTCAACTCAAAAATCTTTTGCTTTTATATATTATTTCAATCAAAATGTATTTAATAATTCAATTAAATTTAAATTACATTAAATATCAATAGTTTATTAGCATAAGTGATGAATGAATTTCTGACTCTCAGACCATTTTAATTGAGTTTTCAATTCAATTACAGAACACTTTTTTCTTTCTTAAGAAAATATTATTTAAAACTCTTTTAAATTAAAAGTTAAATAAAAAGATAACGTTTTGAGTGAAAGGATTAAACAAATTAATCGCTTTTAAAGTTTGAGAGACACAACAAACTATTTCTGATAAATTGAAAACTTTTTTTTAAAAAAAAAATTAAGTAAATAATTAGTCTCTAAACAGGACTTAAAGAAGATTTTGGAGCACTTCTCTCTAATTCTTCCATTGATTTCTTAAATAAGTTTTGTTATAATCCTTTAATGTTTTGTTTAAGTCTTTTGATTCAAATTTAAAAATATATAATTTTTCTTTGAATTACTTTATTATTAAATTCAATCAAATTTTAAATAAAAATAAGGAAAAAAGTTTCGCAATAAATGTGTGGAAGCGGTGAACATCTTTGGGATTGAAAATCATCCGTTGGCTATACTCGAGGTCAGAGAACTGGTCATCAGTTTTGATGATCTCAAGTGAAGGCCAACAAAAATAATTTTCTCATTTGTGATGCGAACGGCACACCACTGGTTGGTCCTCATATTCAACTGAGTTATCGGTTTGACACAAACCAAATAATTTCTGCAATTTTTTGATGTCAAAACTCTTCGAATGGATTTATGGCTGACTTTAGTATAAAAGTGTATATAAAGCTATAATTTTATGTCAAGAGTTTTGAATAAATTTTCATTCATTCAGTTATTTTATATAAAGTTTGGGTAAAAAAAATTGATTCTTTCCCTCATTTTTAATAATATTTTGAAAATCTTGTTCTCTGAGACCAACTCTAGGCCTGAGTTTATAGAAAATAAATATTTTTCTCAAAATAAAAATTTAATTTTACGAAAAACACATTAATAATATTGAGTCGACTTTTTTTTAAAGACTTGACTTAATTTTAAAGGAATAGCAAAAGAGGTGTTCTCTTCAATAGATTTATCTCTTCTTTTCAAACATTAAATTTTGTGTTAAATTAGATTAAAGCGATTTAAGACATTAAATGACTTAACGTTTAATTAGTGAACAGAGTTTTAACAGACAATTACTGTTCGACTAATTTAATGAGAAATACATTAAACTATTTTCTTGAGAAATGGTTTGAGTTTAGAATAATATTCAGTGAACAGGAGTTGGAGTGACATCTCAGAGATATATGGTTTAACTTCAGTGGTAACTCTGGTTTATGGACTCAATTATGAATCGGTATCTTCAAAGAGCTTTAATTGTTGGGAACTTTTGAGAACTCAAATGAAAAATTGATTTGAATTTAATGTTAAATAATTAGTAGAGATAAGAGTCGGTTCCGAAGTGACAATTATTCCCTTTTAAAGCATACATATAACGGGTATCTCTTTTCGACTATATTTAGTTAAAATTTGTTATAATCGGAGTTTAATAAAAAATAAGAACAGTTTTAAAATCCTAATTGATTTCGATAAGTCTGGGACTGATTCTCAAATTAAATGTCATTTTAAAGGACTGGAATTTTAAGTATTTTCTGAGAAATTCGACTTAAAGTCAATTAAAAGTAAAATAATTTTATCTCAGATTTATTTGAAGAGTAATTAAAAGTGATTAAAATGTTGACATAAATCACATGAAATCTAAACTCTATTTCCTGTCTGTCCTTCGCTTTTGACAGAAAAACCCAAAAATAGTTATAAAAATTGAGTTAAGTTTAAAAAGCAATTGAAAAGTAAAAAGTATTGATAAAAGTATGAGATCTGAGAAGTCGTGATTTGAATTATAAGAAATTTTTGGCCGAACGCACAGGTAGTTTAAAATGAAGGACAAGTTAGAGGTCTGTCCTAATATTATATGATCTCCAAACGAGTTGTCTTTCACTAAAAGTAACTAAACTTATATTTTATGTGTTTTATACTATTTTATCCATATTTCAAAAGTGAAATCAATTTAAAGACAACTCAATACCAGAGAAAACAATTTAGACGTCATTTTAGTTTTTCATTCGTTTAGTATATAAATTATACGTCTATTATTTGATATAAAGTTATTTATACGTACTTTTCATATAACAACAAATTAAAAGAGTAATATTGCGTTCAAAGTGTTCGCTCTAATATTGAACTCTCTTTAATTTCTTAAGTCTTTTCATTTTTGATATCATTTTCAATGAATTATCAATGAATACGTCAGCACTCGATCTGAAGGAAAACACCGATAGTTATTACCTAATACTCAATTTTAATCTATTTTTTGTTATTTATTTATTAACTAATATTTTTATATTGAATTAAATTTGTTTTTTTGTGAATAAGAAAATGAGTTTAATTACAAATAAGTGTGCGTTTCGTGAATTGAATTCAACCCTTCATAGAGTTTTAGCATCAAAAGTAAATCTTACAAATTGTGTTCAACAGAATAGAACTTATGGCACATTTAAAGACACTGAATTCATTGGCAGACATATCGGTCCTCGAGATAACGACAAAAAAGTTATGTTGGAAACGATGGGACTTAAGGTTTGACACTTTTTTCATTAAAATTTTCTTAAAACTTAAATGAAATTAAAATATGAAAAAGAGACCGAAAATTAGATAATAAGTGTGTCCTCTATTTCAGAGTATCGACGAATTGATTGATAAGACAATACCAAAGAATATTCGATTAAATAAAGAACTAAAACTAACGAAACCGATGTGTGAGACAGAGATTCTTAAGATTATTAGAGCCATCGCTGACCTCAACTCAATTAAGTGGCGGACATACATAGGAATGGGTTATTATAATTGTGTCACTCCGACACCCATTTTGAGAAATATTTTTGAAAATCCAGGTCAGTCTTTATTCTTTTGCTGTTTTTGAAGAATAATCAATAAATTACCAAGGTCAATGAATTGCATGCCTTATATAAGTGGCCAATCATAAGTGGTGGTCATAATATCACCTAACTATGACTATAGCAACAGACAGTATCTAACTCTAGGAAATATATACAAGTTTAAATTTAAGAATGATAAATTCGAATTAAATGCATAATTTTGATAATTAATTATACTAGCAACTTTAAACCATTAATTAATTGTTAATAAAATAATTTAATTAATAAAAATCGATTTCATAACAGAATGATTATAAGGAATGTCATTAATAACACCCTATTATTACTATATTATGAGCAAAACAATAATTGACAAAACCTTTAAAATTGGCCCAAATATAATATTATATGGAATTATATTGAAGGGTCTGTTATGGCCACAAAAATGGTATAAAATAATATGATAACAGATTTGAGATTAACTCATGTTTACTAAAGTAAACACATTCTTTGAAAACAGAGATAAGAATTAAATTCTTTTCTCAAAATAAGAGTCAAATTTGTTGTAAAAACTTTTAAACCGAAATCTTAAGAATGAATGTTCGACACAATGACAGGTTGGACGACACCCTACACACCATATCAGGCAGAAATAGCACAGGGAAGACTTGAATCTTTGCTTAATTATCAGACAATGATCTGCGATTTGACAGCAATGGATATAACAAATGCTAGTCTTCTCGATGAGGGAACCGCTGCCGCAGAAGCCATGCAAATGTGCTTCAGGTAATGCACAGAATAAGTATATCTTAACTTACATTGTGTTGTCTTCGATGGCAGACATCATAAAGAAAAGCGAAACAAATTCTTGATCTCAAAGAACGCACATCCACAGACTATGGCTATCGTTGAGACCAGAGCTCAAGCCTTAGGCATTCAAATGGATGTCTTCGACGGATCTAAAGAAGTATTCGAAGGGATTAAAAAATTGGGACAAATGTTTGATTTATCCCAATATTGTGGAGTTTTAGTCAATTTTCCCGACACTAATGGAAACGTCGATAACTTGTCATCAATTGTCGAACAGTCAAAAGCAAAGGAATGTATAGTAATTGTGGCCACAGATCTGATGGCGTTAACAATGATTAAACCTCCCGGAGAGTATGGCCTCGGATGTGATATAGCCATCGGTACAGCACAACGGTTTGGTATACCTCTAAATTATGGAGGTCCCCATGCCGCTTTCCTCGCCTGTAGGGAGTACTTGACTCGACTCATTCCAGGACGAGTAGTGGGTCTTACCAAAGATGCCCAAGGTAATCGGGCACTCAGACTCGCTCTTCAGACAAGAGAACAGCACATAAGACGAGATAAGGCCACATCCAATATATGTACAGCACAGGCGTTGTTGGCAAACATGTCTGCGATGTACGCCATATATTATGGACCAAAAGGTCTCAAAGATATCGCAAAAGATATTCATCAAAAGACACTATTTTTGGCGGAAAAGATATCAGAAAATGAAGAAAATAAAGTGATTACTTACAACCCTTTCGATACCCTTAAAGTTGAGGTCAAACTTCAAAAGTTTGTCAGATCCAAAGCTGAGGCCAAACGGATTAATCTTCGGTATTATCCAGACGGTAAACATGTCGGCGTCTCTTTGGATGAAACCGTCACTAATCAAGACATACAGGACTTGATTTGGGTTTTTGGGGGCAAACATGAGGTGAGTAAGAGTTCAGAATCGTTATGATTAAAGACCAGGGTTGATGAAAGGTCTCCACTCTAAGGGGTACTATAGGGGGGTATTTTGGGCAAACGATACAATTAGTTATTGTCTATAGTTTTTTCAATTTCTAAGGATATTCCAAAACCCTTACGTTTTTATGTATGAAAGACTTTAACTTGAATTTCATAAACTTTATTGCAATTAATTCAATGCTTTTTGTTGTTTACAAAAACTTTTATTACAGAAAATATTGAAAAACAAAAATAAGATTTTAATTAAAATTGAATTCATTTATATTTAGAGCGAAGACATAACACTTTCGGATGAATTGATGGCCAAAAGTATAACAAATACAGATTTAGGACGAAAGTCACAATTCTTAACACATCCCCTATTCAATACCTATCACAGTGAGACAACCTTGGTCAGATATATGAAGAGACTCGAAAACAAAGATATCTCATTAGTCCACTCAATGATACCTTTGGTGAGACAATGGTTGACCTCTCAATTAATAATAGTATGTTTAGGGTTCGTGTACTATGAAATTAAACGCCACAACAGAAATGATTCCCGTCTCGTGGCCTGAGTTTGCAAATTTACATCCATACCAACCGCCCTCTCAGACCAAAGGCTATCAATTAATGATTAATGAATTAGAAAACGATTTGTGCCAATTGACAGGTTATGATAATGTCTCGTTTCAACCAAACTCTGGCGCACAGGGAGAGTACGCCGGACTAAGAGTTATAAAGGCTTATCTCCAATCAAAAAATGAAGGCAACAGAGATGTATTACCCCTTCACTTCATATTCATTTGATCCACTTCTAATCCTTTCGATATTCATAATTACAGATATGTCTAATCCCTGTGTCAGCCCACGGGACAAACCCCGCCAGTGCTCATATGGCAGGTATGAAAGTAGAGGCACTTCTTGTTCACAAAGATGGCAGAATTGATATCAATTATCTCAAAGAAAAAGTATTTTCCAGAGATTTGTCATTAGTTTAATTCAATTAAAACGATAGCTTTCGAGATATTCCGATCGAATCGCGTGTCTTATGATAACATATCCATCAACTTTTGGTGTCTTTGAAGAGTCAATTATTGAAATCTGTGATCTGATTCACTCCTGCGGTTCAGCGCAGGTCTATTTAGATGGCGCTAATATGAACGCACAGGTCGGCCTCTGCCGCCCCGGTTTGTACTCTTTCTGTTAAACCTTTTTTTAATTGATTGTCAATTCTAACCAAAAGGTGATTATGGAAGTGATGTCTCACATCTGAATCTTCATAAAACCTTTTGTATACCTCACGGCGGGGGCGGACCCGGAATGGGTCCAATCGCTGTCAAAAAGCATTGTATGATTACTTAATCAAAACCTAATTAAATGTTTAACTAAATGATTGACTTAAGTGTCGCCATTCCTTCCGACACATCCGGTAGTTATGGACGAAATGACAGACATTCCTCACAGGTATCAAACCTTTCAATTTAAGATTCATTTATAAGAAAAGTTTTACATCAGTTTTGGAACGGTTTCTGCCGCTCCCTGGGGTTCAGCTGCTATTCTTCCTATCAGTTGGGCTTATATTAAACTGATGGGAGGGAAGGGGTTAAGACATGCATCAGAAATGGCAATACTTAACGCTAATTATATGTGCGAACGACTTAAAGATGACTACAAAGTTTTGTACAGAGGAGTCAACGGAACAGTCGCTCACGAATTCATTTTAGATGTTCGCGACTTCAAAAAGACAGCACACGTAGAGGCTATGGATATCGCAAAACGACTTCAAGACTATGGTTTTCACGCACCGACCGTTTCATTTCCAGTGGCCAACACTTTAATGATAGAACCGACAGAATCTGAAGACAAACAAGAATTGGACAGATTTTGTGATTCTATGATAAGAATCAGAGCTGAGATCAGAGATATTGAGTCCGGAGTTATGGATAAAAAAGTTAATCCTTTAAAAGTGAGTTCTTTTGTTGTTGTTTTGGTCTAAAAGTGGTTTTATGTCAGTGCGCACCGCATACACAAAGAGTTGTCTGTTCTTCGGAGTGGAATCGTCCCTATAGTCGAGAAGTGGCCGCCTTTCCAGCTGTGAGTCAATGTTTTTAAAAAAAAAATCTAATTTAATGATTATTTTTCTTAGAGTTATGTAAAGCCTGAGACTAAAGTTTGGCCGACAGTCGGACGAATTGATGATATCTATGGCGACACTCATTTGTTTTGTATCTGTCCTCCAATGTCTGATCCTTTTTATTAAAGTTGAATAAAAATACCATTTTTAGCCTAATATTGACTTTAATTATTGTCAATATTTTGTTTAACCGATTGGTCTTCTAATTGGATCCCAAATCTAATAAAATAGAATGTATTTCGATATGAGATATAAAACAAAATAAGCTTTAAATAAGATATTCTTCGATCAATCGATTTACCAAGAATTCAAAGAATTGTTACGTCGTTTTTGAAGGGAATACCCAATGAGTTAACGCATGCGTTATGTTTACCGCCATTTGTTTTGTAAATAAAGAAGTTTTAGATAATTTTGTGTCAAATGGTTTGACTTAAAATTGTTTTTCTATTAATTGTATTCAAAGATTTAATGATTAAACAAAGAATTAATTAAAAGCAAAGAAGAAATGCCGGGTTTTCTCGAGTCTCTCGAAGTGGAAAACTTCAAGTCTTACAGAGGAAAACAAATGATCGGACCTCTGAAACAGTTCACAGCAGTTATCGGTCCAAACGGTTCCGGAAAATCCAATTTCATGGATGCCATCAGTTTTGTGTTGGGAGAGAAGACTAATAACCTTCGGGTGAAGAAGTTGTCTGAACTAATTCACGGCTCATCTATTGGACAACCGGTGAGTAAAGAGGCGTCGGTTACTCTGGTTTATAGGGATCAGGACTCGGGTCGTATCACTCGTTTCCAACGATGTGTTATAAATCAGAGCTCTGAGTATCGGATCGATGAAAACCCAGTCTCTAAAGTTGATTACGCGAACCGTTTGGAAAAGTTAGGGATTAACGTAAAGGCACGCAATTTCCTTGTTTACCAAGGGGCTGTTGAATCCATTGCTATGAAGAATCCACGAGAAATCACTGCTTTGTTTGAAGAGATCTCAAGAAGTAATGAATTTAAAGACGATTACGTCAACAAAAAGATACGAATGGATCGATCAGAAGAAGAGTTACATCATATGTATGTGAAGAAGAAAGGAATCGCAGCCGAGAAAAAGGAGGCTCAGGGTGAAATCAATGAGGCCAAGAAGTATCAAAACTTGAAGGAAGAACTCAATAAAGTACAGATCGATCTCCAATTGTTTAAATTATATCACATTCAAGAAGACATCGAAGAATTACAGGAAGACATGGGTCGTAGGCGTAAAGAAATGGATAAACACATCAAACAAAAAGAAAAGATTGAATCCGAAGTTCGCGAAAAGAAACAGAATTTAAATAAAATCAGTAAAGAATTGTCGGGAATCGACCGTAAGATACGAGACGTGGAACTAAACCTCAATAAGAAGAGACCGACTTATATAAAGGCAAAGGAAAACGCGGCACACATTGAGAAGAAGTTGGAGACCGCAAAGAAGTCAAAGTCTTCGGCCACTAAAGCTCATGACAACCATCAAAATGCAATCCAAGATCTCGAAGAAGAGTTAAATAAAGTTATTGAAAGGTATGAAAACTGGGAAAAAGAAATGGAAAAAGAAAAAGAAAAGCATAAGAAAGATGTCGTTCTTAAAGAGTCGCAGAAAAAGGAATACAATCGACTTAAAGAAGAAGCGGCCCGTCTTTCGGCTAAATATCTTAAAGACTTGGATTCACTCGAAAGGGAACAAAAGGCAGATCAGGACAGGAATGAGAATGAATTACGAAAAAAGATGGATATCGAGTCTCGTATTAGAGTTCTTCAAAACAATTTGGATGAAAATCTAAAAAGAATCGATAAATTGAAGGATAATCTGGAAGTGAGTGAAACCAATTTAACTGATTTGACCAAAAAGAAAGTGGAAATCGAAGTGATAGTCAACTCAAGTAAAGAACAGGTCGCACAGATTTCAGGTAAACTCGAATCTATAAATCGTGAATTAGGAGACGCCAAAGTCGACAGACATGAAGACGAACGGAGGAAAAAGAAGGCAGAAGTGGTCGAGAATCTCAAGAAGTTATATCCCGGAGTGTTTGACCGCCTCTTAAATATGTGTAAACCAATTCACAAACGCTATAATATGGCCATAACTAAAGTGATGGGCAAAAACATGAACGCAATTATTGTCGACTCTGAGAAAACAGGCCGTCAATGCATTCAATACTTAAAGGAACAAATGCTCGAACCCGAAACGTTTTTACCCCTCGACTACATTGAAGTAAAACCTGTGAAGGAAAGGCTCCGTAATATACAACACCCGAAAAATGTTAAACTTTTGTATGACGTCATTAAATACGATCCGCCGACTATTAAAAGAGCTGTTCTTTACGCCACAAACAATGCTTTGGTTTGTGAAACCGCTGAAGACGCAAATATTGTGGCCTTTGATTTGGGTGACGGCAAGCGTTATGACGCGGTCTCTTTGGACGGCACTTTCTATCAGAAATGCGGTTTCATATCCGGCGGAAGCGCTGATTTGGAAAAGAGGGCCCGACGTTGGGATGAAAAGGAATTACATTCACTTAAGTATCAAAAGGAAAAGTTGGCTGAAAATCTCAAAGAAGAGTTGAAGAAAACAAGAAAAGAATCGGATCTAATGGTTATCAACAGTCAAATCAAAGGATTAGACACTCGATTGAAATACTGTAGAAGTGATAAAACACAAACTGAGAAGAATAACGAAGACTTTAAGAAAGAGATAACACAATTAGAAAAGAAGTTACAGTCATTCGATCCAATAATTAAAGAGATTTCTTCGCGAATGAGTGGAAGAGAAGTGAAGATCAATGATATTCGTGAATCAATGAATTCAGTGGAGGACAAAATATTCACAGACTTTTGCAAACAATTGGGGGTCGAAAACATCAGACAATACGAAGAGCGACAAAACAAAGCGACTCAAGAAAATGAAAAAATAAAACTTCAGTTCGAAAACGAAAAGAACTCATTTTCAAGTCGTTTGGCGTATGAAAAGAGTAAAGACACCAAAGAAAATGTCAAGAGATGGGAACGTGTAGTCCTTGAAGAAGAAAAGAATCTGCAAACCGCTAAAGAAACAGAAAAGAAGGAAATGCAGGCCATCGAAGAAGAAATGAAAAAAGTGGAACAATTGAAAAACGATAAAATCGCTAAAAAGACTGAATGCGATTCAGTTGAGGACGAGATAACTGAAGTGAAGAGAGGATTGTCTTCTGTTCAAAAGGAGTTGTCTTCAGCTCAGAAGTCTTTGATGCAAATCGAGTGTCGATTGGAGTCTAAAAAAGCTGACAGACATGCGATACTTCTTCACTGCAAAATGGAATGCATTGAACTGCCACTGGTTTCGGGTGAACTCAATGATATCGCAAACGGAGGAACTAATAATAATGAGGGCGAAACTAATGGCAATGCAGACGATGACGACGACGATGACGGACCTTCAACTCAGCGCTCATATGAAAGCGATTCTAATATAAAACCCGATTTTTCTATTCTTAAAAATAGTCTTAAAAATGTATTTATTTTTAAATATTAATGAATTTATTTGAGTTTAATTTATGTCTTTATTTTAGATGAATGACTCCGAAAATATTAAAAAGAAAGAAACAGAAATGCAGTCAGAAATCAATCAAAAACGAGAAGTTTTGAGGAAAATACAGGCGCCTAATATGAGAGCCATTGATAAGTAATTCATATCTTTTATTATTATTTGACTCAATTGAATACTTATTATAGACTCGAAGATGTAAAGGACAGACTTAAAGAGACTGACAATGAGGTCAACAATTTAAGACTGGCCTCAAAGAGGGCTAAACTTTCGTTTGAAGAGATTAAGAGAAGTCGTTTGAGAGAATTTAATCTATGCTTTGAAAATGTCGCTCAAAGAGTGGACTCAATCTACAAATCGTTGACAAATAACGCGAGCGCTCAGGCATTTCTCGTTCCCGAAAACCCTGAAGAACCATATCTTGAGGGTATTAATTATAATTGTGTGGCGCCGGGAAAACGTTTCCAACCAATGAGTAATCTTAGCGGTGGTGAGAAGACAGTGGCAGCTCTTGCCCTCCTCTTTGCCATCCATTCATATAAACCAGCACCATTTTTCGTATTGGATGAAATCGATGCCGCACTCGACAACACAAACATTGGAAAAGTATTAACCCTTTATATGGCAATCATTTTATAAAATTGTTTGATCTAAAGGTCGCGCGTTTTATACGAGAGAAGACTGAGTCGTCGTTTCAGTGTATAGTCATTTCACTCAAAGAGGAATTTTACGGACACGCCTCAGCTCTAATCGGTGTCGCACCCGATGTAAGCATTTTATTTGTTAATTAAAATATTAATTTTACTTAAATTGTTTGACAGCCGGGAGACTGTACTATAAGTCGTGTATTTACTGCAGATTTATCTCAATATCAGGAATAAAGGATGAAAATTGTTTTTTACTTTTATCCCAATAAATAGCTTTTCTTTTTCATCATTTCTTTATTTTTTTTAATTTTCATTAATTCTGAAATAAAATGTAATTTAATTTTATCATTCGATCAAAAAATAAATATAATTTATTTGAATTCTTTTAAAGAGTACTGTATTTGAAGAGTGAGCGCTAAAAATGTTTTTTATTTTGAATTTTAGAAAAGAATACATTAAAGAATGAATTAATTATTACCAAATGTTTGACTACTTTTTGGTTTCCTGTAATAACTTCTTTCTTCTCTCAATATTTCTAATTTCAGTGATATCTTGTTTGTGTTGTTTCACTTCTTCCCAGATCTCTATTTGATCCTCTTCTGGTATGTGTTGTCTGTATTCACCCATGAGGTCATACTTTTCGACTTCGTTCTGATGTTTCCATTTATTGATGTATTGATAATCAGGTAATTCAGTCAATTGTTGGATACCTTTGAGCTGATCAAAGGTGGCCTCCCATTTGGCAGTCCAGGGCCATTTCTTCATTACTACTTTTATTGGATTAACGGGGACGGCCTGTCCCGGCAATAGTGGTTCCGGTGTCATATCAAAAGGGAAAGTACTGTATTCGGGTAAAGCGTCCCTTAGATATAGAAGGTGTGGATCGAGTCGTTTCTCTAATCTTAAGACTTGTATTTCTCTTACGGTTGGGTTATATAAATCATATCTAATCTCCACTCCCTGTCCCTCAACTCTATTACGAAGAGTAAAGTTGGCTTCAGTTCCCTGACCCGACCTCTCTATACAAATACCAACAAATTTAGAAGACTTTCCCGGAGCGAACGGATCACTGATAGTAACCGATAGTACGGACCCGACGTAAAACTCTGGTATTTCGAGAACTGTTCGTCTTTTGATTAAATCACTTCTCATTATTTTATCTCTGATTTTATGTCTGAACTCTACGATAGGCGACGGAAGGAATTCCGGAAATGCAAACCGAAGTTCTGCCGTTTCTGATGGAATCACATATTCTTTGTTAGACTTCCAGACATTCTTCAGTTGCGGATCAATTGGCGATTCTTTAGGAACTGAACGGATTTTATGTTCGGGTAAACCTCTTCTTTTGTGACGGATTTGTTGCCATAAAGTATCTGAAATCAATTTACAAATCAATTTAATTGAATTTAAAATCAGTGAAAATACCTTTAATTCTTAATTCATTGATTTGGAGATAATTATAATTAGTTTTGGCCAAAACAGAGATTATTCTCATCGAAGCCATCGTTTGTTTATTTATTTATGAAAGACTTAGTGTCGTATAATAGACTCGTTTCACACTTTGTTAACTCAATTTTCAATCAAAAGATGTCTCCGATACTCTTTAAATTAATCTTGTTAGATTTAATTTCTAAAATTTAAATTAATTTAGATTTTGTTGTTTTAAAATTAAATCAATTTTTGATAAATAAAAAGATTAAATTTTATTTCTTTTTAATTCACATTTATAACAACTTTTAATAATTTGATTTAATGTAAATAAATTCAAAACAATAATATTTATCTATTCTTCAAATGCAAGTCATTTGAATGACAGCGAAGTCTCCGATTTCCATCCAATCGTTTGGAAAAGTTTTTATTTTTTCTAACATAAGTTTGTCTTCAATACCGACGACAACATCGGCTTTGATTGTACGCAAAGTGCAAACAGTGGTCGGAAGGAATCCACGAAGAGATGTCTTGAATGGAACGGACAGATCCCAATTGAGATCTCCGGTGAGTTTTCGGTAATTGAGGTCTCCCTTAAAGATTATTAAATCGGATTCACTCAAACTTTTGTAGAGATTTGGAGAAATGCTTTTCATTTCACTAAAATCGTGCGGAAGAGTCCAAAAGTAGTCATCAATTATAACCCATTTTCCAGATTTCAAGTTATTTATCCAATTTGTGGCCAATTGTTTGACAACTATAGAGTGAGTATTGGAGTCATCGACCAAATAGTTTAAAACCCAATTGAAGTCTTTTGTCATCACATCCGACACAAACCACGGCATAGATTTGACGTAAAACCTGACAACACTTTTATCTGACAATAAGTGACTTAAACTTAAGAACTCAATCAGACATAAATCAGTAAATAATTCAAAACCAGAGTTGTCTAAAACAACACTCAATTGAAGATCTTTTTGTGAACAAGTCTTCACATAATTCCACAAATCATTGGTTTGATTGACAACTATTTTGTCCCTCAATTTAATCAAATCTTCGGTTGGATTTGCAAAATGAGAGGTTTGTTCGCCGGCAGAGAGCGATAAATCACTTTTGTTTCCCCAAAGAGACAATTCTATGAAACGAATGAATTGATTCTCAATATCTAACTCTTGTTTATTACTGGAGATTATCTTCAAAAAGTGGGCCAATACTTCTATGGCTTTAATGGAAGACTTAAGCGCTTCCTCTTTGGATTCATTGAAGGGATCGAAATCTTTGATATATTTGGTTACTTCAAAGGCTTCTCTGGTTCTTCGGTAGAGATAACATTCGGCGTAAAGCCATTGACATTCAAACCATTTGGGTTCGCATCCAAATTGTTTCCGGTAATCAATTAAGTATTGGTTCCATATTTGTATGTCCGGAGCGCTCGAAACCAATTCAATTAAAGGCTTATTTGTCATCAGTTCATTACGGAGTTTAGCCATTCTTCCAATCGATCGTTTCATTTCTTCCTCGGCTTCCAATCGGTTCTCATTTGTAATAAATCTGTTGTCAACTAAACTCTTGACCTGTCGTGAAGTCGAATCAATAGCTTTTGTCATTATTATAGGTAACCTATCGGTGATTGTCTTATAAGCAAAAGAGTTCTTCATTTTAGCCGATAGTGGCTCCGGAATCGCCACCGAAGACATGATTTATTGATAATTTAAACGACAGAAAATGTTTTGTATTTCATTAATCCGACGCTTAAATAGATGGCACTCATTGTTTGGTTAATACATGAATACAAACGCAAAAATTAAATTATGATTTGTTTAAAACAAGGTTTACACAAATTAGGGCTCATTTTTTGAACTAAAAATATAATTTACTCTTTTATTTTGAAACTTTATAGAAATGTTAACTCCATTTCTTTCAATGAATTGATTGAATAGACATCTCTATTGACAATATTGTAGACCAATAGGAGAACAGAAATGAATTCAATGTTTTTTATACTAAAATCAACTCTTTTTTTAAAACAATTATTTAATTAAAAAGTGATTAATTATTAATTAGTTCTTCACAAAAATGGCACAAAAATCCAAAACTAAACTAAAGACCAAAAGTAAGGAAAACAATGTGGAAGAGCTGACTACCATTGAAGAGGTATCAAAAGAAATACCCCAAAAGAGAAAGAGAGGTCGTCCTCCGGGAAAAGTGGTCCACAAAACGGCCAAAAGAGGTCGACCGCCGATGATTAGAAAACCATCAATAAATGGTGACAATGATTACAATCCTTTGACGCCATCGGTTTCGGTGTCCAAAAGAAGAAGAAGTGTCAATAAGTCGGAGTCAACCGTTTTCTCCCAAAAGTCGGTCACATTTTTCTCGTTTTATTTGAATTTTATTTTTAAAATTAATTTTTATTAAATTCTAGAGAAAAGAAAGTGTTCTATGAATTTCTTAAAGAGAATGGGATCAGTTGTCTTAATGATGAACAACTTCTTCAAGAGTTGTTTCCCAATCGATCGGTTCCTGAAATTAAGTAATTATTTTCATATTTATTACAAATAATTGAATTTAAATTTAATTAAGTTTTTAATTTTGTTTTTTCCTAATATTTGTTTTATTGAATTACTTAATACTGTTTTGCTTTAATTGTGACTAATTTTCAATGAATTGATTATTTTAGTTATGATTTGTCCCATAAAATGGTTTAAAACCACTGAATTAATTAAATGAGTGAACACATTTTGTGGAAAATAATTTAATTCATTACAAATATTTCCTAAAATTAATCACAAAATTATTATAAAAGAAATGAAATTAATTTGAATCTAATGATCGGTTTTCGTAATAAATTATAATTATTTCGATTATATTCACTATTTTTTAAATTCAATGATTATTATTTGCGAAAATAAATTTATTTATTCATTAGTAATAAGAGTTTAGTTTTTGTTAAAAATTAGAGTAAAGTAATAATAATTAAATCAAACCCTTTATTCAGAGCAATGATTGATGGCTATACTCGAAAGGCACAAGAATTGAATCGTAAAAATGAAGAAAATGTTTCTGGAGTTGAAGCGGATCCCAACTCATCTAAACAACCGATAGAGAAATGGTTTGATTTGATCCATCAATTGGTTCCAAATCCTTCCAAAAAAGATGATATTTCGCTCGTTTTGAGCGATATTTTTAAAGAATTAAGCGATGATTTATCGCAAACATATGAACCAAAAGATCGATTACTCGAACCTAATTATCAATCGATTTATGAATGTATTTTTAATGCACTGAATGGCTATTATATCAAACAAATGGAACCGATTAATGCTTTCGTTGTCGTCAAACTCATTGAAGAACTCAAAGAAGTGATTAAAAATGATTACAATATGAAAGAAATGGATTTCCTAGAAAAAGGCTCTTGGTGGTTGATTCCTAATCAGACAAATGCTAATAAACCAAATACCGATATTCGATCCATTAGTTCCCAAAGAAGACAAGAAAACTCTAGTCCTTCCAATGATATCGTTTCAGAGTCTCAAAGTCAAAGAGAATCGGCTGAAGACAATTGTGATCAAACAAATTCAGTCGACGACTCAATTGCTGTTAACGAAGAGGAAGATATCAATAATTTCGAGAACCTGAAGACATACCCAAAGCTAAGAAAAATTATGGAATGTCTGAACCCATTAAAAGTGCCCATTGAAATGACCGCAGAAGAGTATAACCGTTGGTAAGAGTCTATGAAATAAATCACTTCATTCGCAGATAAGAGTAAATAATAAAAAATTTAATGACTAACAAAATAAACACAATTAACAAATAAATTGCATTAATTTATTTTGATTTCATCACATTTTCTTAATAATTGTTTGTCTTATATTAATCTTTAATTCCAACGAAAAATTATTTATTCTTTGGTTTAATAATAATAAACAAAAAGATTTTTAATCATAAAATTATTATAAGAAACCGTTTATTAATAATTAGAATAAATTTGCAAAATTGAAAGCCTTGAGCATATATTCGATAATTAATACTGAAATTCAATTTATTACTAATTAAAGAATTTTAAAGAAAATTGAGTCCAAATTTTGTCGGAAAAGAAGTAGTCGTAAGAAATTTAATAACAAATAAAAAAAAATTTTCTAAAAACGTTTAGCTCTCAATTTCCTTAACTTTAGTCTCATTAAACCATAAATTAAAGGACAGAATAAATGCCAAACATTAAAGTATGAGAAAAATTCACTTATAAATATTACTGTTTATTATTGCCTAACATTTATATGAAAATTTAAAAATAATATAATAATAAATCATTTAATTCAAAGAAATAAATCTATTATTTTTATACGCATTTCGTTTAAAAAACAAATTCAATAAAAAACTAATAAAAATGTTGTTTAAGTCATATATTATGTAAAGAAAAAGTTATTTCTTTTAATGACAATGAATTAAACGTTAAGTAAATAACGATAAGTAAAGTCTAAATTCATTTAAAATATTTCTTTTAGAGAAAAACAAAAACAAGAAAAACGAGAATTTTTTAAAAAAAGTTTTAATCATTTTTTGTTTATTAAAATGAATTTAGTTCTTAAAAAGCGTTACAAATAAATATTTGAGATAAAGCTTTCAATACATTAATGTTAAGCATTGGGTCACGTAATTAGAACAGAGACGTGAATCTAAAATTATGTCTTTCCAATGAAAAATTGAGTGTTCATTTGCTTATAGTTTATCTGTTTTTTCTTTTCCTAACCCCTTGGCATCCTTTACCGGTAAAATACTTTCGATATTATTTGATTCCTTAAGTATTGATTTAAAATTAGTCTTTAAATCAGTCATTTTTCCTGATTTTTATCGCCTTTAAAAATATTTAATTCCTTATATTTATGGATGTATTTAAGCAAATTATATTAAATCCAATCCTTGAAAATAAATGGAAAGATTAACTGTAATTTTGATAAACATTAGGAAGTAATGAATTTTTTAAGTAAAGGAAAGTTTTGCTCAAAATTCAATAAAATTCTGTTAAATATTTACTTCTATTGTTCGCTCATAAAATTGTCTTAAAATTTGTTTTCAATTGAACTTAATTTTTAAAATATTGATCTTAAAGTTAAGAATTTACACTCATTTCATAGCAATTGGATGACAATAACTGTTTTTGTTATATCTTTCAGTCAAACTTGACTTTCGGCTCTTTATGTCAGTTCCTATCTCTCAGAAAACAAAATGAGAAAAAAGTTTAATAAACAAAGAATTGAATTCAGGTTTTCCTTTCGGAGTCTTTCATTCAAAAAAGAGCATTAATTTCATGTTTGAGAAAAATTTAGTTTTAAATTATAATATAATTGAGAATAACTTTACTCTGTTTTGTGTTTTACTTTTATTTCTGTTTGACTCCAAAACAGAGTTCTTGTGTTGTATTTGTGTTGCAATCAGTTTAATGAATGAATGAATGGATGAAAAAACAAATGAAAAAATACTTTCTCCGAATGAACTCAAAAAAATGAAAATATTTCTTTCAAAACGATTATTATTTACGATTGAATCAGTATTTTATAGTTCATCGCATTTAACAGTTTTGTTCTGCGATTAGAGTTTAAGGCTTTTTGAATGAATTTTTTTCTGGTTTTTATACGATATCTTATATTTCATTTCAAATTTGCATTTATTTTATTTAATAACTAATTTTAATGAACTCTAACCCTCTTTTATGTAATTCTTACAAAAAAATGATTGATTCCCGGACTTGAGCTGTAAAAACATGTGTTTTTTGATTTAAATATTCAAAAAAAGAGTTAGAATTCAATTTCTTAATTTCTAATTAAGATTAGAATATAATCGAAAGAATTTTTACTCAATTTATTCGAAGAAACGCCCGAAAATTGAGTCCATACTTTCCTATGAATTGGAATCTTAATATTTAATCAATTCGTTCGCTCCCAAAGAGGACCTGATTGTCATTCAAAAAACAAGAGAAAAATTAGGAGAATTGGAGCCCACTCTCCAATTATTCAAATTTAATAATCTTTTGCTCTTATATGTAGTTATAAAGACTTTCTCTTTGGTTTCGCTTTTTGTTTCCCTAATCCGCGTTTGAATAAAACATTTTTATGATATTAACATTTGGTTAGTTAGTTAGTTAGTTAGCTTGATTATTTTTAAATTCAAATTGATTTCCTTTATTTTTCAACTAAAAATTTATTTCATTTCAATTTATTCATTGATTAATGTGTCAGTGGAGTGATACTATAGAGTGACCACTACTGACAAATAATTAAGACTTTGAGTCAAATAAATGACAATTTA